>JBAMJV010003484.1:0-97272 GCA_037951105.1 Echinarachnius parma
GTCAGTCTTTTTTTTTCTATCATCAAACTTGAAATTTTCCCAAAACTTCAGTCTTTATTTTCTATTCGCCAGATCTCCAGGATGATGATGGCTTCCAGTGATCGTGCAGCCAAGCCTCACACGGAGGAACAGAGTGGAAGAGGATCCCCAAGAAGCAGGTCCTGGTTTCCATTGACATGGAGCAGTGGGAGGTATGTATAAATGGGTAGCCGGAAGCAAGGGACAAAATACACGGGGGCAGCGGCGAATTCGCCCCCGAAATGCCCAAAAGAGCCCCCGAAAAAAGAAAGAAAATTTTTTTCTGCATGATCGGATCGTGATGGAATGCCGATCTGATGATCACTTACAGCATTAGAGCTAAATAGTAGGCCTTGAAATTCGAAAAAAAAGAGCCCCGGAAAACTTCCATAAAATTAGATAGGGAGCCCCCGAAATAAAAAATATTAATTTTGTCCCTGCCCGGAAGGATAGAACGTAGTTCCTTAGCATTGTGAGCGCTCCTACAAGTTTTGCCTGGCGGGAATGCTCCCCAGGGAGTGGAAAACATGCACTCTGTGTGCTGGTTCGATAGCAGTATCCATCCCATGAACATAAAAATAATTAAAAAACAGGGATCATCAATCATATTAGGCACTATAAAAATGGAGTTTATTATTAGTAGTAGTATTGTAGTAGTGATGCGATGTTGCCGCCCCGATGCATCCAGTATCGTTGATAATGAACCCTTTTCCCCCAAGTTTCCCGATCCCCAATTTTTCAAAGTGAAATTGTCAACATCTAGGGTGAATTTTGTAGGCATCGCAAAACAACTTACATTCCGGCAGAACTCCAGTACAAAGTATACATGATACATCGGATGGTCAACTCTCTGGTTGATACTCCTTCAAACCACTACCTTATACCAGTCACCCGTGCCAGTGCTTCCCTCAGAGGTCATAGCCAGTGGTTCCAAGTTCCATTTGCACGCACCCAGACATACCAAACATCCTTCTTTCCTCATGCAATAAGACTTTGGAATTCCCTGCCAGAATCCACGATATGCACCTCGCCAGACCATTTTAAACAGGAGGTGCACAGGATCCAAATTCATTAGTGCGCACAAGATTTTTACTTGCACGTGTAGTTAGCATCACAGAGCACCACACACAAGGTACGAAAATACACCGCGCTGGTGGACTGTACCAAAACGGAAGAAGAAGAGAAAGTGTATATCAAATTCATGATATGTATTGATTATATTGTTTGTTTGTTTCTTTCATCCTTTGTTAAAAATGTGGAAAAAATAAAGAAATCAAGCTGCATTTCCATGTATTTCTTTTTTTAAATTTATATTATATATTTCTGGTGAGTTTCTCTGTATATTTGATTTAATTTTCTTTTTCCCTCTGTTTAACAGGAATTGATCCGAGTGTTTGGCATCACTGAACCCCTGATACCGACTCGAGACTCCAGACAGAATGGACATCCCTAGTAACCGCACTCCGGAGAGATGCATTCAATCAGGGATGCAAGTTTTCATGCAGAAGTCTGAAATTCAGCATTCAGGACCTGTTCGTCAATGCAGTCAAACCTGGACCTATAAAGACCACTAAAGGAAGACAGAAAATGTGGTCTTCATATTTTGTGTTCCAGACTTGGTAGCGTGGCTGTCGAGACAGCGAAACTTTTACCTGCCAATAGTCTACTCAGATTGTTCCTAGCGATCGGTACTGGATCAGGCAACCTGAAGAGTCACATTTTCCATCAGAAAAAACTGATACAAATCTTGCCATCGCTGCAACTGACCAAAGATGTGTACATTACCATCAATGCTATAGATGATTAACTAGTTTGCCTTGTGGCCCTGTTGAAGTGGCCCGAGACCTGAATCCGGTGGCCCCAAACAAAGAAAAACGTTGCAAATTCTGCTGTATTTGGTTGCCCATTTGGGCCAGTAGAATTTTAGCATCACAGAAGTTTAGTGGCTCAAAGCTATTTTTAGTGGCCCTGGGCCAGCAGGCCTATGCTAATTGTGAGCATTGGGTACCATATACATGGGAGAACGAAGCCTCCTACATTCCATTGTACTGCTTGCTCTCACAGTACCCGCCATATTAGTCGGAGATAACTGACTCTATGTGGGGTTTTCTTTTATATCAGACTTTGTACTAACCCCCCATTTCAAGTTTGTAATCTTAAGTGTTTGTACTGTGTTGGTGAGATTCTGCCATGAGGCTTTACTTAGGGCGGCTAGATTTCAGCTGCACAATAGTTACATGTATGGGAGACTCCCGACTTGCCGTTCACAATATCTTTGTCATTATTGCAGGCCGATTGGGATTATTTTGATCCTTGATAATGCAGAGCAATGGTAGTGGGGTTACGGCCGACTTTCAGAACCCTCCATACATTATATATCGCAATTCAAACTTCAGTCTCTAAATGTTGTGGTATTTAACTTTTTTGCATGATGGCCTTGTTAGGCACGTATAGTCAAGAATGATCATGTTTTGGTGACTCAGAACAGGATTCTGGTGGCCCAAAACAACAACAAAAATTACAATGGCTTTTCAGTTTGGTTGCCAGTTGTAAAATTGGGCATAAATGAAGTCTTTAAAGGCTCATGACTCATGTTGAGTGGCCCGGTGGGGCCAGTACTAATTTTTAGCCCTGGGTAATGGGATAGATTTACATGTACTTTGGGATGTGATGCGATATTATAATATATTGTGTTCATCAATTTTCCTTTCAAATAAAGATGCTATAAATTGTGCCTTAGAAGAGATTTTCAAGGGCTTTCAGTTCTATGTTCTATGCTATGTCTTACCCCTGTAAAATTGTACTGTTATAACGTATATTATGCTACACTATATATACTCCGCAAAAAAAGAAACTGGACACTTGTATAAGTTGAAATATTTCATATTAATGTACGATAAAGTGTACATTATCATATATCAAATTAAAGAGAATTTAGTCCTCTACATGTAGGGTATAACTTAAAGGTGTAATCGTTCATGCATGAAATGCCATGGTCAATTAACACTAGCAAGGTCTGTTTTCAAAAATAGCAAAACAATGGAGGACCACACCATTCGACTGAAATGATAGTAAGCGTTTCACTTAAAACAAGATGAGCGGGGCAAGTAAATTATGACATTATTCAACTTTATTGTTATGAACAAACTCTGGAAATACAAATTTGTCAATAAAACAGGGCCAGGTTATGAGAGCATTATCATACTGGTCTGTATTACAGGCATGAAGCTTGTCTATTTCATGTGTCCCCTGCAATTTTAAACATAATTACCTAGATAAATGTCATGTTAAAGACTGGCCAAATGTTTGACCAAGGGTGACTTCAGGTTTTGAAGATCGTTGGACTACGGCATAATTCTTGAGAAGACTTTAAACCATTTTCATGCTGAAATAAGGGCACAAACTGTGGTTTTGACTAATAAAGCTTTGCCATGGAATTCCCCATTTTGTTACTTTTGGATAAAAATAACACCTATGACGTTCACAATTTGTCTTCATTTATACTCTTTATTGAGATGAAGATAGAAAAGGTCACATTTGTAATGAAAAATTATGCCATCTCATGAATATAGCGTTTAAGATTATGCTTATCAACATTTATATGGTTGAGTGGATGTTCCATTTTTGCTATTTTTGAAAACAGACCTTGGTGTGGTTAATTGACCGTGACAAGTCATGCATGAATGATTTCATCTGGATTTCATGTGAATATTGAAGAGGGTAATTTTATCTTTAATTTGATATACAATATCATATATTTTATCGTTAATGAATACGAAATATTTGGTCTCATACAAGTGTCCAGTTTCTTTTTTTGAGGAGTATATTTATGTTATGTATAACACAAAAAAAAGATAAATTATGTCGGATTAGACATATACTTTGTGCCAAAGAGAAATATTGTTTTTTTATGTAGAAATGCTTGAAGGCTCTTTTTCCTTTAATCGTGCTTAAAGATTTATGTGTAAATAGTATTTAAATAAATGTTTAGTATAGGTTTTCCCATCCATTTTTAAATGTTTGTTATTCAATTTTATTACCTTTTACTTCAATATCGTCCCGAGAAGCCTAATGTGTGGCAATGCCAACTTCAATTTTGTCTTTGGTCGATCAATTTCACAAAAAGTCCACTCAATTTAGTCGTTAGTCACACAATGTATTTCATTTTAATAGTTAAAATGATCGATTTTACTTCATAAGATTTTTCCAAAAATGATATTTGAGACTTCAATCATATACTGTACCAATATCATCGTTAGATTCCTTTGAATGATGTGTGAAAGTTTCATTTGAAAAAGAACGCTCTTTATCTAGTGAAAAAGTGAAAATTCATATCGATAGATTTCAGTTATATTTGATAATTCACCCATTAACTGGGATGAAATATAGCCCATACCAAACACCCACGGAACCATTATGAACCTACATGTACATCATAATGGGTGCAGACTCGATACAAGGATACTCACTGCATGCGCTCTCATAGTGCTACTTATCTTATACATGTATGATTATCTTGAAAATAAAGAACAAAAAATAATAATTTGCAGTCTGGTTGATTTTGTGTTGTTTCTTCAAAATGTTGATTTTGTGTTTCTTCAAAATGTTTTGGACATTGTACAATAAATAGACTGGTTCACTGGCAAGTAACGTGCATACATTTAAATACATGTATGGCAGAAGGAACCGGTGTATCCATTTACATGGGTTTACATGGATTTACATGGATTAATGGTTACATTTTAATCTATTCACAATTGTTATTTAATTCTGTAGAACCATGTGTGTGCAGACAAATGTTCGTGGGGGGGGGGGGGGGTTCTTAGGTCTTTTGCCTGAATACCAGTACTTCGCCATAGTTCCTAATCAATAAATGTGTACATAAGATACAAACCCAACAAGCAAAAAAATAATAAGTTCCCCTAATATGACGAGCTTACCACAATAAGATATGGCTGCAGGCTCCCTATCCCCCCCCCCCCCCCCCCCTTCTCCCCAACCTTGTACACCTAATTACAATGTATGTAGATCCATCATTAACATAAAAGATACAAACACACATACAGTTTACACACATGCACAACCCCAGACAGTGCGGTAGTCTTGGGGAATCCACTCTCAATTGACAGGGGGGGCATCATGCACAACCAAGGACTTCAACAAAGTACCCTGATCAAGTGTTCATAGGAGGCAAAAATATACCATGAATAAGAATAATTGTTATTTGCTAATCAATTTGCTAATCAAATTACTGTAACTCGCCCAACTAATTACATGTAGTAACAAACTAATTAGTAACATGCACATATGCACAACCGCCCTCCCCCCATCCTCACATGCACACACACGCACAAACGGTCAATGTAGTACCTTCTAAAACAGTGGTGGTGGCCGGCCTAATCATATCATAGTCTCATTACATACATGTACACTTGCAATCAAAATCTCCCAACTAATAATGCACATGTATGCACACCCCTCCAAGCACAAGGATAACTTCTAAAACATATACCCACCTTACCCAATCATACGCAACATACTAGATTAATATGCAAATTATTGTTTTAGACAAAGACCAATATGTATACCAAATATTAAGATGTACATAATGTGGCATTTATTTTTCTTATGTCGAATGATACAGTAAGTTTGCTCCCACAAATAAATTTACAATGTATTTTAATACCTACACATGTGTAGGATTTTTAAAGAACAGAACAGTCACTATACACATATGTATTAAAAATATTATTTTCATAAAACCCATTCACTTAAATATAAAAACTGCATGATTTAAAAATTCCATTTGACACTTGGTTTGAATTGTACCTGATGAATGGGAAAATGTATTTATATTGTAATTTTAGAATGAACTCAATCTGCAAAACTATTTACTTTCATTAAAATTACACTGCAAATAATACATGTTTAATAATGTAGTTCATTATTGATGATATGGAAGCACTTATGAAGTCAGTTTTAGATAATTTCTAACTCGATTTTGTAAAATTTATGCAAGCTGTAATAAACGTCAAGTAATTGAATTTCCAATTATTGAAATTGCGAAAGAGGTTAACGACTAGATGTATTTTCACATGATTGGAAATTAGAGAAACCTGCGGATCCTTACGATAGCATTGCATAAGGGAACCTGGTGGACTGTTGCTGTAGTAGAAAAGATAAATATTTGGAACCGACGGTCTTGGGTCAACTCAAAATCTTTTTTTTTTTTTTTTTTTTTTTCACATCAGAAAAAAAATTCTTGCCAGTATGATCTAAAACCATGCAGAAACACAAATCACCTTGTTTCTATTTGTATTATGTCCACTAGAATACGACAGATATTGCTTTCAATATTACATTCTCAATATAAAAAAAATACACCAGCACATTGGCATTGACATTTGTTCCAAAAAAAGTTTGAACACCGAGTTCAAGTTAACTGATAACCACCCGTATATATGACAGAATACCATATTTGGAATTTGGAAATGACCAAAATACAGTACTACTAGGTATTAATTACCCGTATGGTAATATGTAAGGAGTCAATATCTATAAAAAGGGAAAAGGTGTAAAAGGAAATTTCACTCCCTGTGTAGGTAAAAATATTTGGCAAATTCTGGATCACTTTCTGGCAAGTTCATAGAAGGAATTGAATATTAAAATTCTTAAAACTACAGACTCCATGGATACAATTTGGCATGATGTTGCAGCACTTTGTAGAAGACATTATTATGAAAAATGAATACCTTAGTATTGAAGTCCTTTATAACCCGTACAAAATCCTATACAAATTAAAACAAACATGCATATAAACTCCCGGGAAATGGTAGAAAAGAATGAATTTCATTTTAAAAACATGACTTAAAAATGGACTCCTTACAAATACAAATGTGCATCGCTGAATTCTGGTTCAATACAATCTACGACATGGGTTATGCCACACTTGAACATTATACTGTTGTTAAATGGCGGTGGAGGGTATAGCACGGAATATTACATCCCGAGGGACTTTAAATGCTATTGAGGGAAGAGTAAATAAGTCCCAAGACGAAGTCGAGGGACTTATTTTCTTCACGTAATAGCATTTGAAATCCCGAGGGTAGGAACATTCCGTGATTTTCCCGGCAACAACTTGAACAACGGTTTTATCATCTGACTGTCAAACACAGGGGTGTAATATTGCCATGGTATATCCAAAAATATAACACTGCAGCGGCATGTACAGTACCAGCTGCAAAATGTATATTACGTGAACTAATAACCTTTTCTATCAACTATCCACTCCTCTTGGTTCAGGAAACATGCCATTCAAAATTGGAAAAACACAGTATCAATACAGTCACCTGAATGGGTCAGGTCACTCTATCATTGAGATTCATAGTGTACAGTAGCATCTCTTCATACAAACTCTGATATTAAACAAAAACCTCTCATAAGAAAGCTCTTTATATTCTTCTACTTTTGTTTAACTCTGATATAACAAGATATCTGATATACATACATGAATCAAGGTAATTTTCATGGTCCCCATTCCTTGTGAAAATGTTCCATTGTATATCCTACAGTTCTGCTTCTCATTAAAATCACATTTCCTATCAGTGTGATTAATAACATTTTTCCTACCACATAATTGCATACATATCATGAATATTTCAGTCCTACAATTCAGGTTATAAAGAATTATTGGAAACTACATTTAGGTAATTCTACATAGTATGTGGAATGTACACAGAATACATTCTATAAAAAGAGAAACTAATATTTCTGAAACACTTCTTCATACAAGTATACTAAGTCTATGTACTAGTAATAAATGGCATATCTGCCAGTTTATTATTTTGTATTAAAAATTCATTCAAAACATAAGCTAATTCATTAAATGACACAGCCTGGGTGAGCAATTGCAACATAAGTTAATTGAATACTGAATTGCTAGCTGTGATAAAATGAAATAATAATAATGTTATTTTAATTGTATTTGTTTCCGTACAGTGCTTAGAAACTTATGTATTGAGCGCTTTGTACATTTTATTTATTATTTTGTATTCATAATACTTTCCATGATATTTGGACCATTTTGAATATCACTATTACCCCAGTACAACTTCCTGTACGAGCTGAGGTAGGGATTATCACATCAAGTATGATATCATTCATACCAATGCACATTTACCTCTTTTGTCAAATGGTAAACTATAAAGATAAAGCCAGAGTCGGTTCAGTAGATCACACCAGTTCCCGACCATCACTATTGGGTCCTAGTTGCGTTTTCTGTGATTCCTCAAAAACAAAAAAATACTCATTTTTGAGTGCACCCTATAATGCTATAGTGACCGTCTGAATCGGGAATGATGGATGGCAATACTGTAAACGTTATTTTCGCGCGATTAATATGTCGCGCTGAGCGACACAGAAACGCATTTGCGGATTTTTAATTTGGCGGCCGAGCAAGTGTTCACACGCATTGCAAATCGCACATTTATATTTGAGGGTTTTAATATTAGCAGACGCTGACATCAGCGCGAAATCAGCAAATTTTTTTGCATTGATCGGCTCTGAAAGGACCATATTTTGTATACAGTGGAACCTCATTATAAAGAGCTCTGATATAACAAAACCCTCTTATAACAAGGTAATTTTGCTGGTCCCAGCTCTTTATATTTCTTTGTTTTTTTACCCTGATATAATGAGAAACCTGATATAACAAGGTAATTTTCATGGTCCCAAGGACCTCGTTATAACGAGGTTCTAAAAAGTTGTTTACATCATATGATGCTGATAAACAATTTAGAAGTCTTGAGAAAGCAAAATTTACCCTGAATTGGTTGAGATGCTTTTCCAAAACTTCATCCATTGTGGAAGCTTCTCATACTCTCCTCTTCTCTCTTCTCTTGTATAATGATAATATATCATTATTCTTCAGTTTTCCTCTTCATTTTAATATGAAAAATCTAGATTGTCTTTGGTTGTAGATTTGAGAAAACAATTTGTCCTTTATCAAATAGGTTGAGATGTTTTCCTAACACTTATTTCATTCTAACATTTCTCATATACATTTATCTTCTCAAATCATCCATTGTTAGTCTTTGATTTTATATTTCTTCTTCTTCTTCTTGTTCACCTTCTCTTTGCTCTCTTTGACATGGCCTGTCTGGACTGTGATCTCTCCATCGGCATTGGCAAGCTCATCAGAATCATTGGGTTTACAATTGTGCTTAATTTGTTTCTGTTTCTTCTTATGTATTACATTGTGGGTTTCTACAACCATATCCTTGCTGGTTTCAGCGAAGTCAATGGGTTCAGTGTTTGGAGTGTACAGTTTGCGCTTGCCCCCCTTTTTCTTTTGTTTCTTCAATTCTTCTTTTTGGGATGCCATGCCATCTTCATTCTTTACTACAACTCCTTTGCTGGTTTTCGTTTCTGATTTCTTTATGGATATTTCTACTTCCTCATCTTTCTTTTTCTTCTTCTTTATCTGCGGCAACTTTTCTGATTTCGCAACATCGGATTCTAGAGCAGGCTTTGTCGCACTGCAATCAACATTTTTCTTTTTCTTCTTCTTTGACTTTTTTGATTTCACGTTATCTGATTCTTCGGTAACTTTCACAGCAACAGGGTCTACGGTTTTCTTTTTCTTCTTCTTCTTTGACACGTTTGAACTCTCACTGCCTGATTCTTGAGTAGCTTTTGTGCTACTATGATCAGCATCCTCCGTTTTACGACTTGCATCTGAAGAAGTTTCTCCACCAACATCAACTCTCCGTTTCTTTTTTTTCTTCAATTTCAGCTTCTTCACCTTGGACTTATCTGCAGTACTGGTACTCAGGAGGGGGGGCTTACTTAATCCACTTGATTGCACAAACTTGATTGACTTCTTTGACTTCTTTTTCGAAGATGAACTTAAGTTTCCAACCACCTGTTCTTGAGGCGAGTGTCCATTTTGCTGAGGAGCATTCACTTTCTTCTTTTTCTTAGCTTTGGTTTCCCGTTTTGATGTACTTGGCTTTGCTTTAGGCTTTTTTGTTTTCTTGGTAGCTTCTGCTCTCTTGTTACTATCGACCGACAGATCAGATTTAGATTCCTTCTTTAAACTCTTGTTCAATTTCTTTGATTTCTTTTTGGAAGGTTCATCTGGATTGATCCCTTGGACATGAAGATGAAGTCCATCTTGACTTGAAACCAAAATCTCACGTTTCCGCTTCTTTTCCTTCTTCGTCTTCTGCTTTTTTGAAATACTGTGCAGCCTTTTTTCAGATGGATCTTCTGACTGATCGACTACATGTTTATCCTCCTTCGAGTCGGGAGACTTCTTTGCTATTTTGTGTTCCTCCATTGTCATGCTAATGATATTCCCTTCAACGTGAAAGGTGATCACTTTACTTGACAGGATTCCATCCTCTTCCATATATGTCGTAATTGTATTCTTTTCTTTATTGAAAATTGGTAGTGACCCTGCCCCATCTGAAGTTAGGGCTTTATCTCCATCACTAGTAGAATCCCGACTTGTAGTACTGCTGTTTGCAGGAGTCACTTTGTCAAGGTTTGTTTTGGTCACTTTGTCAAGTTTTGTTTTACTCTTACTTTTCGCCAACTCTTCTGTCATCTTTTTCCCTTTCTTTTTTGTTTTGTCTGTTCTCTGCTTTTTAACTGGTTTGATGACTAGAGTTTCATCAGGGGTATCATCCGAGTCTACAACCTTCTTGCGTTTCTTTTTCTTTTCTTTGGCTGGTTGTGGAATGTCCTTTTCTTCAGACTTTTCACTCATTTGGTCTCCTTCTACAGAGATTTCACTCGTTTCTTTCTTTTTCTTTTTCTTCTTTTTCTCTGGTTTGTCAGCTGGAGCATTATCAGGGGCATCACCCGAATCTGTCACTTTCTTGTGTTTGTTCTCCTTATTCTCGCATGATTTTGGAAGGTCTTTTTCTTCACAGCTCTCAGACTTATTGATATCCTGAGCAGGGTTGTTAGAGGGCAGTGCCTTTGGTCCAGTTTGTGAAACATCTTGACCTTTGTCCTGTAGTGGGGTATTAACGGCAAATAGATAAAGAGAAAAAAGAAACTAAATAAAATACATATTGTACTATTTTAATAACAAATTGATCCCAAGAGAGACACATTCGGTGTAAGAGAGAGATAGATAGGTGCATCTTTCAATTACTGATCCTGATCAAATACACTTCATTGGGTTATCCTGAGAAATTATAACCAAGTTTAATGAACCATGTTTGCCCACTTCAATGGATGGGTTTTTTTGCAGCATAGATCATGTTTTAGAACAAATTCAGCATTCATATATGCCAAAAAACAAGTTACAAGGAAAATGTGAAAGCTGAAGCTCCAAATAATTTGTTTTGTTTTGATTTAACAAATTTAATGGATCACTTTAAAGCGATAGTTTAGTTCTGAGGTAATAAAAAACTGAGTGTCAAATTTGAAAGAGCATACAATTTTAATGACAGAATAAACTTTATTTGATCAAAATCACTTCAGAGACAGCTGAAATGTCCATAAATATAACCATTTGTAATTACTGTGGGGCCCCACAATAAATCAATAATTTTGAACCGGCCGTTGAAAAAAGAAAAATGCTCACACTTTTCAAAAATGTACAAAAGATGTTTTTAAATAGTTGTTTCTGATCTCTCTATTTAATTATTATTTTAACAAGACATCACATGCACAATTTTTTTATTTAAATTGCCTGTATTGGACCGACCATGTTTTTTAACAAATTCTTTTTCTAAAACCACATAAAATATTATGTTTAAAGGACAATGAAACTCGAGCAATTCATCGTTTACACAATAAGACACTTAATAGGATGAATATTCTCTGAAAGTTTGAGCACGATCGGTCAAGAAAACTGAACGAAATTGAAAATTTGTGTACAAAACACATGGGCAGTAGCTCACAAAGAGTGCGTTGCCAGTTCCATTATAGAAATAAATTGGCATCTTCAAAGAGCCATAGTGTTTTGTTTCTTGCACAATTATGCTCTGTCATATTTTTCCCTCCCTTTTTTGTTTTTTTCTGTTCTCTGCTTTTTGACTGGTTTGTTTACTAGAGTTTCATCAGGGGCATCATCCGAGTCTACAACCTTCTTGCGTTTCTTTTTCTTTTCTCTGCTTGAAGTTTGGAGGTCTTTGTTGCATTCCGACTCCTCGCTTGTGTCCTTGTGTTTCCTCTTTGTCTTCTTATCTAGTTTGTCGACAGGTGTTTCCTCAGGGGTATCACAAGAGTCAATCAGCTTCATGTGCTTCTTCTTTTTTGCTTTGCTCGAACTATGAAGGTCACTTTCTTGGTCGCTTTCAGGCGGTTCGCTCGTTTCCTCTTTCTTCCTCTTCTTCTTTTTCTCTGCTTTGCTGACTTGCGTTTCATCAACAGCATCACCCAAGAGTGGAGCTTTCTTGTGCTTCTTTTTCTCTGCTTTGCTGACTTGCGTTTCATCAGGAGCATCACCCAAGAGTAGAGCTTTCTTGTGCTTCTTTTTCTTTTCTTTGGCCGGTTGTGGGATGTCTTTTTCTTCAGACTTTTCACTCATTTGGATCACTTCTTCAGAGATTTCACCCATTTCTTTCTTTTTCTTTTTCTTCTTTTTCTCTGGTTTGTCAGCTGGAGCATTATCATCTGGGGCATCACCCGAATCTATAACTTTCTTCTTTTTCTTCTCCTTATCCTTGCATGTTTTCGGAAGGTCTTTTTCTTCAGAGCTCTCAGACTGGTGGCTTGTAACACTGTCCCCGTTAGCCTGAGCAGGGTTGATAGAGGGCAGTGCCTTTGGTCCAGTTTGTGCAACATCTTGACCTTTGTCCTGTAGTGGCAAGTAGAAAGAGAAGAGAAAAATAGACACTTAATCAAAAACATATTATACTAATTTAAGTAATAACAGAGCTGCCAATCTTGATCAACAACAAAAAAAGAATGAAATGGCCCCTTGGAGAAAGTTGTGGTTCATCAACTGCAGGAATATATTGATCAGAAGCATCTTGATAACCCAAGACAGTCTGCCTATAAAAAAACTACAGCACAGAAACAGCTCTACTATCCCTACAGAATGACATTTCACACGCCTTAGATGACAAGGCTACATTCCTGTTGTCTCATAACCTATTAGCCATTCTTACTGACAGACTTCACACTCACTTTGGATTATTCGAACTCGCCTTACAGTGGTTCTTCAGAACAGGACATGCTCTGTTGCCACCGACGATGCAAATTCTCCTGAGGTTAAACTAGAGTTTGGAGTCCCACAGGGGTCATTCCTAGGGCCCCTGCTGTTCACTTTGTAAGTGCAACCAATTGCTAAAATCTTTCAAGAACACGATATTAACTATCACATGCACGCCGACGACATACAAATATATCTAACATGTGATCCAGGTTCTCAGGACTCTATCCAAGGTGCACTCTCCAAGCTTACGAATGTCATGAAAGATGTTCAAACCTGGATGACTGTAAATAAAGCTCAACCAAGATAAAACTTAATTTCTAGTAGTTGCATCGCAAGCACATCATCGAAAGCTTACCGTTGTCAAGTTGACACTCTGTAATGTTGTTCTGGAACCCTCACAGTCCCTTTGGATCCTCAGTGTCATATTTGGTGATCGTCTCCTTCATGATGCTCAGGTGGCAAACATTTTAAGAACTGTCAAACTTCATCTCTGAAACCTGACCTTGATCAGGAAGTACCTTGATGAAAGTTCTACACATGCAGCAATTCGGGCACTTGTTCTTTCAAGGTCAGACTATTGTAATAGCCTTCTCTATAGAACATCAACAAAGAACTTGCACACCCTACAGCTCCTTCAAAATCAAGCCGCCCATCTAATCTACAAGAAACCTAAATCCACACATACATCACCTCTCATCCAGACCCTGCATTGGCTACCAGTTTTGCAAAGAATCGAATACAAGAATGCAGTACTTACATATAAATCACTATCTAATCAAGCTCCAACATATCTTTGTAACCCCTCAGTCTTTGCATAATCCAAGATCCACTTCTGCTGTTGCATTGCCCCACAATGTCGTACAAATGTAGGCTCAAAAGCTTTTGTAGCAACTGGACCAAAATGCTGGAACCGTCTTCCTTAATCTGTTCGATCAGTCAATACCCTGAGCTCTTTTAAATCTCAATTAAAAACCCACCTCTATCCTAAGTTATGCTAATTTGTATTATTGTTAACTGTATTGTTATTGTTGGTGTAATGTGTAGTTTTGAATTTTGTTTTTTGTTTTTTTATTGATTGTATTTTAAGCACTTTGTATCAAATTTGTACAAAGCGCTATATAAATAAGGTTATTTTTATTATTATTACAGTACCTGTTTGGATGCTGCAGAGCTGAATACATCCCACACTTGGTCCATGATCTTGGGGTTGTGGATCCTCAGACTGTTGCTCACAAAGTTCTGAAAACAGAGAAAGAATTTTGAATTCAACAGAAGACTACATACATTACATGACACACATTTCATCTTCCTCGTTACCAGCAGATATGATATAGTAGAACAGTGAGTAGAAAAAAGGTGATAGCCGTAAAGTGTCTCGCCCACTTGCGCGCATTCATGCAACATTGGACCTACTTTTGTGACCTTTGACCCTAGAATATCATGGAGGCCAATACAGGGCATCTACCAATCAAGTTTGGTCACAAACAGATGCAGGGCTGTTAAGATATTCAAACTTTTGCAAGGGTCACGGACGGACGACGGACGGACGAAGGACAGACAGACAAGACGCAATTTGGATCCCTTAGTCTCCCTCCACCTCGGTGGGCTTGACAAAAATAGGAGCTCAGGATAATTTAGGATTTTAGCCCTTAAAATGTCAAAAACAGCCATCCCCCCCCCCCCCCCCCCCCAAAAAAAAAAAAAAAAAACAGGCTAGTTTGTGCGTACTGCATATCACTGAGCCAGTGCGCTTGACAAGGCATTTGCAAGATGGCACCACGCAACTGAACCACCTTTAACCCGTTCCCTACGAGTTTATGAAATCTCCATAGACTTTGTATACAACCCACTCGGTTCCCGTGGTCAAGGGGTTAAAACACTTTATTCCACACTTACCTCAAACTTCTTCCTCTTTCTGGGCACGTTGGGGTATTCAGCAATCTTCTCCAACAGATTCTTGATGTTGTTGCTCACACTCCCGGCGCTGCAAGCCTCACGGATCCTCTGTTAATGGAAATTAAAATTTGCATGAATGCCAAAATGTTCAGAGTATTAAAACAAAACAAAAATAGTAAATACTGAGAAAACAGTTCCATTGAATTAACTTCACTCCATCAAACAGTATACAGGATAATTTCAAGTTACATAAATGTATTAAAAAACTGCCAACATTCACATTATCTCGTTCAGGTTTAACCCTACTTGTCCAGGTTTAACATCAATCAGGGACATGTGCCACAATAGGAAAGTATCTTTCCTTAAATATTGGAGATTTTAAAATTTGTCAAGATGTGATATGATTGGTTAATTTTCAGGGATCATCATGCAGAATCAGGAAGACTTTGCAGCTCTGTATAACTTGAACTTAAATAATCCTGAATGGTTTTCAAAATTACATTTGAAGTATACATTTTAAAGTAATACATCCAAACAAATCACCTTTAAGAAGAATTCATTTAGAACACTTAGTCCCAAGTGCTTAATTTGGCGTAACCTTTCAGAATCACCACGAGTAATTTTGTAAAAGTAGAGTTAATCAGTTTGAAATGAAAGCATACCCATACAAGATTACCTTGGGCTTATTCATATGGATATATGTTGCTTTGGTATTCATTTATTTTCCCAAAATATGTTTTTTGGGATCATTTTCCAATCATTTTTTCCAATTTTCGATCCAATCTGTGCATGATCGGAAATCGGCTAAAATCAGCATTTCGATCTGATCATGGCATGATCGGATCGTGATCGAATTCCGATTCGATGATCGGTTACAGCATTACCGTAATGGTGCAGGTTTTGGTTACTAAAGTTAAGTTTGACCAATACTCAACTATCCCTTTAAGTTTCTCTTAAAGGACAATAAAGTTAATTTCTAGCATTTAATATAAACTTACCTGAAGCCACTGCTCCTGTTTGGCCTCTCCTTTGTTGGTTCCTTGAGGCGCCTGGTAGTCCTTCCCTCCGTACTTCTCATTCTCTGAGATACACTGGTTGTGCTGCTTATATTCCTCACCACTGAGGGGGGGGGGGGGGGGGGGGAATTGGAGTAAAAATGGTTCAATAAACACATCATGCAAATACAAACATGAAATTCTAACCACGTGAGAAAAGTATCGATCCTGCAGTTAACAGTTTGGGTGACAATTATTAATTCTCATGATAGATTTTCAACATAAAACATGAAATTATTCTCTTTTAAGATTATTCTCATGAAAGATTCCCAATTAAAGCCTCCCTCCGTACTTCTCATTCTCTGAGATACACTGGTTGTGCTGCTTGTAATCATCACCACTGAGGGGGAAAATTGATACAACAAAAGTTGTAAACATCATGTACAAATACAAACAAAAAACTTGAAAGAGAATAACCACATTAGGAAAAGTATCGATCCTGCAGTTAACAGTTTGGGATTAATTCTAATTACAGATTTTTAACAAATTATCGTCACACATTGAAAGATCTATTTATCCCAACAAGAAGCTGAACTATATCAATTTCATGTTCAAAATCTTGACTAGATGTGTGTACACATGTATGCTGATGTTGGTGTATATATCACCATTTGAATTATTCCCTTTAATATTTACAAAGTTCCTTTGACAGAAGACAGTGGTGAGCAAAAAGAAAAATCGTGATGTAATGAAAAAATATATACATTGTGGGGACTTACAAGAAGTCTTTGCCGCAGTCCATGCAAGAGAGCACCTCACACTGAGGGCACCTGGTGCGGTAGTGCTTCTCAACCATTGCCTTCTTGATGGCCTGGCCACACGCGTTGCAGGTAAAGAACACCATGATGGAATGCTGCCAGCTCTGCTCGTCTCCAGGACTTCACTGCAGCATCAAGGTCAAAGACATCACCAAAGACCTGCAGCTAAATAAGTCAATAACATTGCAAATAATTAATTTAGAGACAGTTTGTACTTCTTGATGGCCTGGCAACAGGCATTACAAGTGAATAACACTATGGTGGGTGTCTGCCAACTCTCCAAGACTTCCTCCTGAGGATGAGTCTGTCTGGAAGTCTGCCAGCTCTGCTTGTCTCCAAGAATTAACTACAGCATCAAGATCAAAGACGTCACCACAGGCCTGCAGTTTTAGTTTACAAGTCAGACATTATTACTTTCACTCAGTCAATGAATATGTAGCGTCTTATACTCGCACTTTTATTGCATTCACATCTTGACCCTGACCTTATTTGGTGAACCGGTTAAATTACAAGTTTTCCATTACTCAGTATTTTTCCAGTAGTTTTCCATCATTCGCCTCATTTAATATTCATATATTCAGACCATGTGCGTTCATCCATCCCATCGCGCATCGTGATTCCGCCATGCGTTTTTCAACACCACAAGGACTTTCTTTACTCCTGATATCACCTACGGACAATTTAGCACGCATTGTTATTTTCTCTCAGCGGTCTTGAGTCTTCTACTTCACTTCTCTTCTTGACCACGAGCATCTTCCATCTCTATGACTACGAGCATCCGCGTCAACATCCCGCACTTCTTAGCTATTCAGCTACGACGTCATCGCAGTCATCATCGCGTAAGGCCCTTTCTCGTACTTTAGTTTCCACGATCTTCAATCATTTATTTCAGACTTTCGCCGCTATTTTAGTAGCATTTATTTACTGCATTTATTTATGTCATGCATTTCTTATTGTTATCACATTTGATTATAATGTTTGGCCATTCAATCTTCGTGCAATACCATTCTCATTCATGTCATTCTTATTCTGATGCATTTATTTACCTCAACCACACTTGCTGTACATTTATATTTCAATAAAATTACGAAAAGGTAATTAAATTTCTCTTGTGTTTTTGTCTCTGCAACCTTGCTTTCTCGTAGCTAAAAATTTGGCCAGGAAACCGCCTACTAAGTAATAATTGATATATCTGAAAAATTATAAAACTGATTTGCCGCAAATCGATAGACGTATAACGGTATATCACCAACGCGGAATCGCGCATACGCTACGTGCAAACGTGGTCCCCATGTGCTATCCGGTATGCGGGCTTGTCGATATCTCCAGCCCAGCGCGCTAGTGGCGCGGACAGGTGCGAACGGGCGGTGGATTTATAAATTTCACGGGCGGCCATTGGATTTCTTCCGATATTTCTGCATTTAGGTTCAGATTTTAGTTTTACCACACAAGCCCTTTTTACATACTTTAATAATATTCAACAAAAAATGACAATATTGTCTTCTTCTTCTTCTTCCTTGGTAGTGCAGACTTCATGACTGAAGATTACGCACTGCGTGTGGTGCACATACAGTATAGTACAGTGAACGCAAACAAAATAAACAAAACAAAAACAGAGACGCGACAGCACAATAAAACACAAACAACGTGGGGGGGGGGGGGGGTTGGGCGTTTAGATGCAGGCGGCTCTGAATGCATCGAGTGAAGGGAAGGCTGCTGGGTCAATTTTTAACGCGTTCCAGTCCTTGAAGGCTTGATAGTGCGAGGGAAGAAGGATGAAGAGCACACTTGAGAGCTGCATTGTGGAGTGAAAAATCTACTCCCATGTCCTCTGGTGCTTGTTGTTAGTGTGGTAAGGTGGTCATTCCAGGGTACGTCTACTAGCCCAAATCGAATCTTGTAGAGCATCGCTAGTCGGCCCTGTAGCCTCCTGTTCTGTAGCCTCCTGTTTTATATTGACAATTTTGATTCATGAACGATGAATATGAATTTTGTAATTTATGATGTTTTTGGTAACTTTCCAAAGACCGTTATTTATCTTTACTAATTTACTGTTTGTTTTTTGTGCCATTCTGGTGAAACAATATTTCCGTGTCAAATAATCTGACTGATTTCGACACGCGTCTTGACTCTTGTGCTTTTCGGAAGATTGCCAATACATGCATGCTGCACGTGTCATGCGTGTGGAGACGCAAACCAAACAGCGTGCGAGCAGCCATCATAAATGACTCGCACCACCCGCAACGACCGGTAGCGGCCCCCGGTGTGCTGGCGGGACAAGCAGGTAGAGGACCGTGACAAGCAGCTGACCACGTAGTAGATTGTTTGATCACTTAAACACGACGCAAAACGTACTATTTCTTTCGTTTCCACGCATATTGCATTAGCGTCCTTGTATGTCGTTGTCAAGATTAACTTATCGTTCATAAATTACGTCGATTGGAGCATTTTTATATAAATAATATGTTTTCAAAGGATGTAAATACGATATTTATAAACTTACCACGTTGAAAGCGCTGGGATGTTTCCACTTATAATAAATTATCCAAAATGAGGAAAAGTTAGCTACCATATTATTATACAGGGTGGCCCCCAAAAAACGGATCGGGACACTTCCCAAAATATAGTAACAAAATTTGATTATGTCCATCGGATAGGGTATCTTTTCCAATGAAAAACGATACCAAGAACAGTCATTTTGTTCTTGTAGGTTTTTTTTAGTGCGCTCTGAATGACACCATGTCAGGCTCCCATCTGTGTAAATATTACCAAGTCAGTACCCACCCCCGCAAGTCACTGCCTGATAAATCGCACTTGTAGGCCTAGTGCCCGTCATAGCATCGAACAACGAGCAATACGCGCGCTATTGTTAGTGTGCATTCAGCTGTGTGCCGAGAGAATGGGCATGGTTGTTCGATAATATAACGGGCAGTAGGCCTAAGTGCGACTTATAAGGCACTGTCGACTTGATAAAAATTGACAAAAATCACCTGTGGTGTCACTTAGAGCGCCTTAAAACAAAAACTACTGTTTTTGGTATCGTTTTTCATTGGAAAAGATACCCTATCCGATGGACATAATCATTTTAAAAATTTATTTTGTGAAGTGGCCCGTTCCGTGTTTTTTTTTGTTTTGTTTTGTTTTTTGTTTTTTTTTTTGGGGGGGGGGGGGGGGGCACACTCAGTACTAAAGCGCACGCAGGGTGCGGGGCCTCCCCCCCCCCCCCCCGGCCCCTCCCCCTCTACAAACATTTAACAGTCAGTCGAGATGGTGATGAAAACTATATACGGTGGCCTAATTAAGTTGAACTTGGTCTGAATGAATGAATGAATGCATGAAATGGATTTATTGTCACCAATACTTTTAATCTATTTTCTGTATATCCAGTTTGGGTTCAGATTGATATTGATAACAAATAATACATTTGGTTTGTAAAGGTATACATTTGATCGATGTCTGGTCACGGCATGACATTTTTTGGAATTATTTGACATGTGCACTATGAATGGAAAACTGGGAATTTACCAATATTTGGTTTAGAAAGTAATTTATAAGCAAAGATGGTAAAGCGCAGCGTAGGGCCGAAGGCGCTTTATCAGTTTGATAATAAGGTTTGATTTTCACGAAGTTCGTATCAACATGTACGGATAATAAGGAATAAGCTTGCTTAATATCCAATCGATATCTTGATTATTTTTTTAGTTGTGATTTTTAGAAAAATATTGAAATATGTAAATGTATGCAAACGAGTGTGAACATGTCTTGATTCAATGTGAAACATAATTATAATGACACTAAATTTTCCAAAATGGAAACAAAAAACTACTTAAAAAGGGATAGTTGAGTTTTGGCCAAACTGAATTTTATTAACCAAAAACTATACGGCCAACAAGTTACAACTCCATCATGCTCGAAAGGAGTACAGACTAAGTAAAAAGCCTGTTATCACACAAGAGGGCGCTCTCTAAAAACTCATTTAAAATAAAATATTGTGCTTGTGATGTTTTGTTGAAACAGTGATTAGAAAGAGATAATCAACAACTATTAAAAACCTCTTTTGTAAGTTTTTTATGGCTGGTTCAAAATTATCAAATAATTGTGGGGCCCCACAATTATTACAAATGGTTATGTTTATATTTCAGCCATTTCTAAACCGATTTTGATCAAATAACATTCAGTATTCTGTCATTAAAATTGTATGCTCTTTCAAATTTGACACTCAGTGATTCATTATCTCACAAACAAATATTGTGTGTAGCGCCCTCTATACCAAAACTGATCCCTCTAAAGTGTCAGATATTGCACAAAATGACATTTGAGACTTCAATCCTATTATCAATATCATTGTAAAATACAATTGAAAGATTTGTGAAAGTTTGAAAGAAAACGAACATTGTTTACCCTTTGTTTTACCTAGTGAAAAAAACGAATATTGTGTTCATATTTTTATCACCGAATACTGATGGCCTGCCGTAGATTTGTCGCAGTAATAATCATCCGTTGACGATATCCGCACCCGTGTATACAGAAAGAGTTCATGGAATTTGCACGCGCTCGGCTCAACAGTCGGGTCGGGAAGGTTTCTCACGCGCGCTGGCCGGACGTGTTCAGCTACGGCAATTGTACTTTTTATCAAAAGCGTTATCTAACGCTTTTGAAATAATGATTTTCAATGATAATTAACTTCTTTCTAAAGGGACATTTGAAAAAATCTAACCCTATTTTATTCTTCTCTTAAACAACACGGCAGAAGAGAAACGAGGAAGCTCCAAGTATTTTTCGTGGAGTTAGACACTTTACAGGGATCACAATTTGTTTCTCCAAAAACGTTTCATTTTTCAAAGAATGGCCCAAGTTTGATTGATTGATTAATTGGTTATTTATGTTCACATCTCATAAACAACAATAACAATAACAAAGCACAACAGTAATGACACAATAAAACGAAAGATTAATCAAATTATGACATAGGGGACTACAGCTATATAGAAAGACTATTAAATAAAAATATTCTGCCATCAATGCAGTAGATATTAAATATAAAAATCGAATAAAAGGGATAATATCTATTAATGTTTTTATTCTGCCTATACTGTATGCTAGAGTGGACATTACCTTCAAAGCATAACAGAGAAATTATAATTGAATGGTATTCAAATTGATTTCACAACCGAGCCACCCCCCCCCCCCCCCCCCCCCCCCCCCCCGGCCCCATTACAAAAAACACAAAAACAAAACAAAACTTTCTCCACTGATACCCTAAGCTAAGCTGCTGAGCTCGAGAGATGGCGCTATAAATGTAAATACAAATTGCGAAATCGATCGATATTGAATGAAGCTGAAACCCCGTTGCAGCTCAAACTTTGGTGAGATTTTGTGAAACTTTGCTGCAAAGACATTGTTGTTAGGTAAGATAATAATCTTATTTTGGTTTTAGACATTGTTTTTATAGAAATATGCATTCTTTCTGTAGATGTACCATAGCTCTTGAATTGAGACTTCAAGTTGAACGAACTGTGACAAAGTCAAAGCATTCGCATTGATGGCCAGGGCAGTACAGACATCACCATACTGTTGTGTTTCGTGGGCCGTGGACATTGTATAGAGAATACATGTGTGGCGTGTATAATTGACACGCTAACACATGAAACGTTGAGGTACTATGTGCGACCAGGAAATTGTGCGTATGGTGTGCAAGTGGTCAGCTACATCTATTATATTAATACGGGTAGCTTCAACCCCCCGATGTGTCCCACTCGAGATATCCTCACCCCGAGAATTCGGCGACTCCCCGACCGTCGGGATCGAAGGATATACGTTTTGCGGAGGACAATAAGGTATTCCCGAGTCGCTCCCGCCCAGTGGTCGTCCTCCAGATCGAAGAAAAGGGAAAGTCAGCAATGCGGTTGCTAAAGAAGTTAAGGCGCCGAGCAATGACTACCGATTTACCGCCGCAACTTTGTTTGACAAATATAAAACGGAGTCGATAAAACAAGTATTATATTGAGAAAGCCTTCTGAATTTAACACGTTGCAAAACTACCCAGGGTTTTAAAAATATCAATTTTTATATTACGCGGATGGTATGGTAATGATCGCTATTCCCGTTTGGCATCGTTTTTGCAAAGGCAGTAACGATAAAATGACGACAGCTTCAATTTAGCTGCGCTCATAACACTCAGGTAGAAGGCTGTGCATTGTATTAAGCCACGGAGTCTTCTTAATCACCCCGCCGTAGCGGAGTTTGTTTGCATAGCTCACTGACCATCGACAATGGTCACTCTTTTGCTCATTCGCTCCATACACGATTATACAACCTCGCCAACTTGCGGTAAGATCATTGTATTATGCCAGTCGTGAAACAGTGGAAGCTACTACATTTGAACTATACAGAGAAGACGTCTGGGGCCCGGGGGGGGGGGGGGGGGGGGGGGGTAGAATGGATGTGGGAGGTATCTGCTCATTTATTATGCAATACATGTAGGCCTATAGACGGCTACTATTCCCTTCAAAGAACATTCATCATCGGGTTTGACAAGAATATGACAAAATATATACACGCCGAAGAACTTAGTTTGGATATGAAAAGCTTAGGGGACACGGGGTTATGTGTCATGCAGGCAATTGTGGTCGAGGGGGGGGGGGGGGTGGGGTGGAGCGGCAAGTACACGAGCATATTATTTAGTGAACTGTATCTAATTTAATACATTGACCGGATGTATCGTTGGACGGGGCCGCGACGTGTTGAGTCGCCCGTGTTTATTTTGTCCTATGGGCCATTCTTTGAAAAGTGAAACTTTTTCGGAAAAATTGAAGTTTTATTTTTCTGTAGTTTTGTTCCATTTTTGGAATGACCCATGTGTAAAGTTTCATGAAATACATGATTTGAAGTTTAAAATGAAACTTTTTTACTCATTTGCATAAATTTACATATTTCAATATTTTTCTAATAATCATAATTCAGAAAATAATCAAGATATCAAAAGGATAATTAGCAAGCTCATTCTTCTCACTTTCCTGTACAGGTTGATACCAACTTTGTAAAAATTCAACCTTTCATTCTTTTCTAAACCCAATATTATAAAATTCCCATTTTTCCATTCATATTGTACATGTCACACACGTGACCACCCCAAAATGTCACACACGTGACCAGACGTTGCCACATAATTAAGTACTATAAAAAACAACGGTTTGATATAATTCTCATTCATTGCTATTGTTGTACTTACAAATGTATAGTACTTCTCTGGTAATAAGATGAACATTATAGCTATTCATATTTTAAAGAATTTTCCAAATGAAATTTAGTTATGAAAAAAGCGCTCCGTGCGAAGTCACACACGTGACCCATGCCATTTGACCTCTGACATTGAGTTACGTAATCCTCATAAAATCTTTTGTGTTAAGTTTGAAAGACTACAACATATTCAAGTCACATATGAAGTAAAAATCATTATAGTCTCATACTTACTGAAATATAAGCATCCCATTTCGAAATTTGTCATGTTTTGGGTCACACACGTGACCAAGAATGGCCCCTATACTATAGTCGAGTATTGGTTAAACGTAACTTTAGTAATCAAAACCTGCACCATTACGGTACAAAATAATAGTTGAAACTTCACCATGCTCGAAAAGTATACACAATTACAAACGACTAAGTAAATCCTCTGTTATCATTCATAAAAAGTCGTTGCAACTCAAGAGGGCGCTCTCTAAAAGAGTGATTGGTTTTGGCCATTTTCATACAAAAGTGTGCATTTAAAGTTTTGCTAAAAAAATGATTCAATAGAGATTATCATCAACAACCATCCCCCGGTGAAGAATTTTTTAATACAAATATTTTTATGGTCTGGATATTTCATCCGTTTCTGAACCGATTTTAAAATCGACATGGCTTTTCTCTGACTAAAAAAAACTCGCGGATTTCCGCGGGTGCCGCTAGTACAATTAATAATAGAGTAAACCTTTCTTTCTTTCTTTATTTCTTTCTTTAATTCTTTCTTTTTTCTCTTCATTTAATTTCTTTCTTTCTTTCTTTCTTTCTTTCTTTCTTTCTTTCTTTCTTTCTTTCTTTCTTTCTTTCTTTCTTCCTTTCTGTCTCTTTCTCTTTCTTTCTTTCTCTCTTTCTTCCTTTCTTTCTTTCTCTCTTTCTTCCTTTCTTTCTTTCTTTCTTTCTTTTCTTTTTTTTCTCTTTTTATCTTTCCTTTCCTTATTTCTCTTTATAAAATTATAATTCATTTAATTTCTTTTTTTCTTTCTTTCTTCCTTTCTTTTCTTTTTTTCTTTCTTCCTTTCTTTCTTTCTTTTCTACTTTTCTTTCTTTCTTTTCAATTTTCGTTCTTTCTTTCTTTCAGTATTAAATTAAGAAGAGAAAAAAAGAATGAAAAAAAGCAAGGAATAAGAATTTAAGAAAGATGCAATGAAAAAATGAAGGAGGAATAGCGTTACGGTTTAAAGGGCAATGAAACCCAAGCAAAATGTTGCTTTCATAGTCTTGAAGAGATTAAGAAGAATAATCTCTGAAAGTTAGAGCATAATCGGGTAAGAAACAAGAAAACTAAAGTACGGCTCTTTGAAGATGTCCATTTATTCCTATGGGGAAATCAAATTGGCAACGCACTCTGATAAGTGTGTGGACAACTCTGCATATGTTTTGAACACAAATGTTCCCATTTTTACAGTTTTCTTCATAGTCACATTTTTCCATTCCCCAACTCATGATATGTTATGTATAAAAGCATTCTACAAAACATATGTTGAACTCGAACGAAGGGTAAACATAAATTTTGAGAAAATTGAACAAAACTGAAATTTTGTGTACAAAATGTATGGGGAGTTGTCCACAACTTTGCCAGAGTGCGTTGCCAATTTGAGCCAAGAAATACATGGCTCTTTTCAAAGAGCCATAGTTTTCTTATTTCTTGACCGATCGTGCTCAAATTTTCAGAGACTATTCATTATATTTAGTGTCTTATAGTGCATACAACAATTTGTCTGCATTTCATTGTCCTTTAATAGAAAGAAAGAAAGAAAGAAAGAAAAGAAATTAGATAAAGAGAAAGAAAGAAAGATATAGAAAAGAGAATTTTAAGAAAGAAAGAAAGGAAGAAAGAACATGTATATATACATACACTTTTTTCTAAGTAGGCCTAAAAATGAGTGAAGCCCCACTTCAGTTAGCTCATCGGATATGATGTACGTTTCGTAGGGCCGTACAGTATTGTTGGCCCCATATAACCAGGGATATATCCCTGATATATAACTCTCAACGTCGTGAGCATCAGCACCCCTGCTATGTGTATCTATGTCTTATCTCATTTCGTGGGGCCGTACACACGAGAATAGATGCTTAAGAGCCCCAACTCTGTACTATTCATGCCCCATCTCCGTTTGATGGGGCCTTATCAGCGAGTATACTTAAGAGCGCTCAAAGTTATCGGATACTGTGGGCATCAGCCCCACTGCCGTGTAAATCCTGTCGAAATCCCATTTGGTTGGGCCGGATTCATATTGGGGAGTTTCTAAGACAAAGAATCGTTTTTTCCACAACTAAAACCGATATCTATGATTGATTACAATCTGAGGAGACAAGGGAAACTTTCTATCGTGTGAGAGCAATTGTGAAGGTAGGTTATGGGAGAAAGCCCCAGCGTAAGAGTATAGCTGTGGTGGGGCCTAATACACGATTATGCCCGCTATTGGCCACGACCCGACGCTACCGATATTAAATAGAACAATATTACCACGTAGTGTGTTATGTGTAACATACAAAGTATTTTACACATGACAGAACAGGTATGCTCTATTATAGTACTAGCATACCATATCGAGTCAGAATAAAAAATAAAAAAATAATCATGATGAAGATAATAATTATGTATTTGATGTATTTTTGAAGATGAAGAGGATGATGGTGATGATAATTGATGATGATGATGGTGATGATAAATGATGATGATGATGATGATGATTAATGATGATGATGATGGTGGTGATAGTGATGATGATGATGATGATGATGATGATTAAAGGTCTGGTGAAATCCCGGCTTTGATTCAGGTTTATAGCTTTAAATATGTGCCTATATTGATATACCACACTCTTTTTTTTCAAAGAAATCCTTAAGTTGGGCAAGAAAGGTAAATTTCATGCAACTTTTTTGCTTGTTTTTGCATCGGTGTCCCATACTGCTAAAAAAGTAATTTATAGCGGAGTGGGAATGTGCGCACGTGCAACCCGGATCATGACATCACAAGCAGACCGCAACCCCCGCAACATGGAGGAATGTGCATGGTTTACATGCAGAGCCTATGATTTGCTTGTAAAACAAACTCGTTTTTGCTTGTAAATTGAGGCTTAACTGAAAATTCCTAAGAAATGAATTACAGCAGCTTGCAGCAACACATCTGAGTGTACATCGTCAATGATATAAACTTTAACAAATGTTTGAAAATATTGAAAAAATCGAAATAATATCTCTCTGTCAACGTGAGTATTGCACTCAGCGTGTACGTCTATGACCAAGCTATACTGCGATTGCCTGCATGTGACGTCACAAAGATGACGTCATTTTTCTTCGCCCGGACTCAATTTTTTTACGGGGATTACTGAAGTGAATTTAAAAGCTGATTTTTTTATTTTACTGGGTTTTCCGACGCGGAAAATATGTTTTTATTAGTAATCTTCATGAAAATCTACCTTAGATATGTACAGTAAAACACAATTTGTAGGTAGTTTTCTTGTCAGCCAACCTTTAATGATGATGATGATGATGGTGGTGATAGTGATGATGATGATGTTGATGATGATGATTTGATGTCTGGTTGTCTCAACTAATTGGCATGGCATGGTTGCTACAATCACCCAATCATTTGAATAACGTCAACAAATGTTAATGAATCTTAAGATGAGGATTAAAGGGATAGTTAAGTTTGGGTTTAGAGGGTGCTTCAAGAAATTCTTTTTTTTGAGGTAATGAAATTTTAAGTAAGTGTACAATTTGAAAGAGCATGCCATTTTAAACTTAAAAACAGAATCAACTTTGTTTGGTCTAAATGGGTTTATTAACAGCTGAAATATTCATTATATAATATATCCGATTGGAATAAATGTTGGGGAGCAACATTTATTCAATAATAAATCCTACATATTTATGAAAATATACAAATGTGTCTTTAAAATTGTTTTTGATGATCTCTCGAGATATTGCATAATTATTTTACCCAAACTTCACTGATCACCTTTACACTTTTTGAATACAAATTTTTAAAACTTTTGGGTGTCTGGAGGGTGCCCTCTTGTGTAAATGGCTGCTTTAAAAAAAAATGAAAACAGCCCTGTTACTTAGCATTGTAATGATAACTTACAAGTTTTTGAACACTAAAATTAAGTTTTTGTAAAACTGCACAATCCCTTTAATGAGTAGTCTCAAATATCACTAAATTGGAAAATATTGAGGTTAAAGGGTTCTAGTAACTTTGTTGACATGTGCAAAAAGTCATGAATGGTTGCTACAATGTGTATTGTTGTGATCTGATATGTCGAATGAGTATTGTGTGAAAATTTCACGTTAAATGGATGTTATTTGCCGAGTAATGAGCGAAAATAAAGTGATATTCACTAACTCATTGCACTGTCTTTGTACACGGTTATGACTATCCAGTGGATAGTTTAGAGTCTGAACATTTCCATGGTAAATATCTTTTTAACAAAAGGGAATTAAAAAAACTAAACTTGTTCAATGATTCTAATGTTAATACAAATACAACAAGGTATGAGAGAACGGCTAGAGTTCAAAGTAAAGTTTGAGGATTTGGACAATGTTAAGTACTAGATCCCTGTTACGCTTAATTCTTCTTTGGCTTTGCTTTTCAGTTTCATGCAAGACCACCAGCGGCTATGCGACCATTCTCATTGACGTGGCTTCTGCGATAGGCGATGGGCACCGTGCAGCAGACTTCGCCCCATCCGGCCCCTGACGGGGGGAGGAGGGGTCCCCATGGCAGTGTGACGGGGTGGGATGCAGAGCCCCCCTCCATGGTACCCCCTTCCTCCGCCCTCTCCCCGTGGATCACCCTGCACAACTCCCAGATGACGTTAGGGAGGCCGGGATGGAGGGACTATCACTCTCAGACTCAGCAGGTGACAGACAGTCGCTTCATGTCTGCTATGGCCAAAGTCAGGTACAGTTCTGAAAACCCTTTCAAGAGGGTGTACTTCTTTTGCAGGCATTCTATAAACCATAATTCTGAGGATACTTGACATAGTGTACATTTATCAAGTTGGTGAAATTTTAAAATCTTCCCAGACTGGCTCTTGAATGGTATAATCTGGCAACTTTTGAATGTTGGCTTGCAAAAGTTGGACATTATATTTAAAGGGGACCACCAGGCAAAGAACAACACATTATTATATGTTTTGGTACCGTTTTGTGATATAAAATAAATACTCAACATTTTGCAAAGGGTTGTGTAATTCATAAACAAAGCAATTAATTTCTACCACTTACGGAACCACTACTATTTCCTGGTTCCATACGGGCCAAGCATTTGCGAGTGCGCCAATGCTATTCACGCGTACGTTTGTAGGCAATAGAATCCCGGGCGATTCGTTCGCTCTGCACAGAACGCTCTGGCTCTGCACACTTATAGTCTACATAATTCAGACCGCATGAACGCATGCTTTAGAATGGTGATGCGTTTTCCAATTATATATTTTTTTCTGAAAACATATTTTTGTAAACTTGTTGATGGAATGGAATACTAAAGATGTTACCTTTCTATAATAAGAATATTATTTTTGGGTGGTGGTACCATGCTCAAGATTAACCTTTTTTCCAGTTGTATCCCTGCTGAACTATTACATTCTCTCCGTATTGCCCCCAAACTGAAACCTATTGCCCCTCTAAAAAAAAAATCAAAACAAATAATAGCCAAAGCCAAAAGTAGTTTACCTAAGGCTAAGGGTAACAATTTCAAATTGAAAATATGATTTTCTGACATGAAAGGTGAGTATCTGCAGTTTCCAGAACTGTGTTCGGCTAAGCATTCAGTGTCTCTGATTTGCTAATTTATAATTCTGACTACTACTTACCATTTAGAAATGTACATAATAAGAGACTTACATTAGTTTTATGAATCTTTGACAGGTAAGTATGTACATGTACTGTATGTACTATTTCGTGTTTTTCTGCTTTGATTGGGAAGATGCAAAAATAAGCATTTAATGTAGAGTCAATTTCTCTAGACCACAAGTTATGCAATAATCTGTGTAAACCTGGTCAACCATTGAGACATGATCAATTGTTAACCAGTTGATCATGCAAATAGGTGGACCATTGATCGTTATTAAACTAGACATGTATACTTTGTATATGATGTATACACATACGTGCACATATATATTTTTTGCAAACAGATTAATAGATCCTGAATGAGTTGGCACAAAAAACTTAATTCAGATTGGTAATCTGACCTCTTTGGTCAAATAAGTGTACATAGTTTCAATTCCTAGTATCAACTTTAAATTTGATGACCTGACCAAAACCAGATTGTAGTGCCACTGAGTGAGACTAGCTACATGTAACTGATCATTTGCATCAATAAAATCAATGAGGCAAAGTCATTTCATTAGCCCAAATGGGCAAGTATGTGGACTCACTGTTGAGGCTTGCTGTAGGGGTGAACAAACACCCGCAAGTATGAGTTGCACAAAGATGCTGTTCTAAGACATAGTTTGCCAAGTAAACAGAGACCTGAATAGGTTGAGTTGGGTTTATTTTTAACCATGATGTGGTGTCAATGTGGGAATGCTTTAAGAAGAGAGAGAGAGAGAGAGAGAGAGAGTGAACCTACAATGTATACCTTTTCTTGAGAAGAAATGCAGTTTGCTGTAAAGTTGATATAAACTACAAATTTGATGTGAAAAAAAGGAACAATACCAGACCTGCATTTAATACATGTATGTAGCTAGTAATTTCTGATTTAATAAGAAACATATATATTTGAATGCATTTCTGTTTAATTTATGCATATAAAATGTAGGACCGAGCTAGAACTCATTCTGTAATTAATCAAATATTTTGTCCATGTTCCGTCAGTGAGCCGTTTTCCACTTTGTAAGGCAATGGAATGTGCATTGTACATCTTATATTATTGTATGACAAACTTTTGAATTCATAAAAATTACAAGTTTATCAGACTCATGTTAAAGGGGTAGTTGAGTATTGGTCAAACTTAACTTTAGTAACCAAAACCTGCACGATTACAGTACAAACTAATAGTTATTACTTCACCATGCTCGAAAAGTATACACAATTAAAAACCACAAAATAAAACCCCTGTTATCATTCAAAAAGAGCCGTTACAATTCGAAGTGTCAAATTAACGCCAGCGCGAAGAACTAGCGTTCTAGGTCCTAATACGGGACTGTAGTGCAGTGCGCGGTAATAGTACGTGTAGTATGTACATGTATTGCAAGCCCCGTTTGTTCGCCTTTCGTTTCGGAGTCGCGCTTAACACACAGAGACAAGTCCATGAGGCGCATATATCACTGCTTTTTTGCGTAATGGAGGGAAAAATCATAATCTTAATCCACCCGATAGTTTGATCACATATTGGAGAGTGAATTGCTGGTAAGTACCGTATCATATGTATAGTTTTAAGCACAATTAGCGTGCACAAAAATATTTAGTTTCCGTTCTCTATCAGGACGACTTAGATCGCTAGCGACTCGCGCTAGCATTCTCTAAAAAGTGATGTCCGGACGTCAAACACTTTTATATAATATTTTAAAAGCAAATTGCACAACAATTAGAGCATTTGATTGGGAATTATTATCATTTCCCATGTTGTTTTCGATGATCTTTCATATGGAACTGAAATCAACCAAATCTGTTGGAATTAATTTTGGGGGGGCGCTTCGGAAAATACCAATACTCAACGCTCCCTTTAATTTTCTATGATTCTTGTACCTTACTCGGAAAATTAATATAATCTCAACATGCATGGAAACCATTTGACTGTTCTTGAATTCTATAACTTGTCAAACCTGTTCCTGACAAGTTTTCCTTTCCTTGGGTGTCAAAATGCAATTAGTTACTTCTTGGGGGTGGGGATGAGATGGGGATGGGGGGGGGGGGGGGGGGGGTGGGTGAGAAATGGATCTCCTAATGATGATCATGATGTTAAATAGGGTTTTGCCAGTTCAAAGAAGGTCAGATAATATTGCCTAATCAGTTTTTCGGCTACTTTCCCAAAACTGTTATTCATCTTTAATAATTCAACCTTTGAATGAATTAAATCTCATCACATGATGTACTTATAAATGACTTTTTTTCTGAGTCTGTTTTTCCTTCCGTTAATGAGTCCAAAAATTGATTTTTATAGCTATGTACATGTAGGCTTCATTGTGTTTGCCCACTTGATGGTATCAGGTCCAAAGGTGTACATTATGCAATGTACGGATCTTTTTAATTAAAATTGGTTGATCTTTAATATGTACATTCCAAGGAGGTAAACATGTACATTATACATTGTATTTGTATCAGAGTGTGTTTGCAGATGGCCTTTAAAGTTTTTACATCCTGATAATAATGTTTACAAATTTGATCAATGATGCAAGGATGATACAATTTGCTTTTCAGACTCTGTAATAAATTTCCTGGAGTTTTTGTAATTTTGTATAAATTGGGGGGGGGGGGGGGGGTGGATGGAGGGGGATCTTTTGCCAGTTTCACCATTTTGTGGGCTAAATGATCCTGTGTCCCATTATTCACTAATTTTCTGTTCAGTTATAATGAGACGAATGTTGACCAGCAGTCTGGCACGTGCACGCAGCACAGGTCATCATTTACATACATGACTCTGTAATTAGTCTGTCAAGACTGGTAGAAATCTATGCACGAAAACCACAGTTTGTTGACCTATTAATTATTGTAGCATGGTTAAAAGATATTTTTACATTTTGATTACATTACTTGAATGAATGAAGATGATGAAGAAAATACTGCTGACAACTCTCAATGCATAATGAGAGTTGTATAAATTATACAGCCTACATGTAGCTTTCAATCCTAGCAGGATCATCGGCAGGGCAAAAACAGAGAAATATAGATCAACGTGGGGTGGGGACTGGTTCTTTTTGTTGTTGTTATAATAATAATAATAATAATAATGTTTGCGATTTATATAGCGCCTAATATGATTGATAATTATTATAATAATAATCAAGGGCTTCAAAATTAGCACTGACCCACTGACCGGGGCTGCCAAAAAACTGTCTAGCTTGAGCCACAATCTCCATACATGAAGACCTATTACCTGAGCCAGGGTACTAAGTTGTCTGACTCGTGACCAAACCTGAATAGGTTAACCAAATATAAGAATGGATTTTGGGTTGTTGTGTAAATATGTTTTCTAAGTGCAGATAATAGTGGTCGTAATCTAGGTCCAGACACCTGCCTTGGTCATGCATCAGGACATGTGATGGTGTCCGGATTTCAAAGGCACGCTTCATGAAGTATACTTGGAAGGCTGTGTTCACTGAACTATGCACAGTGAGTTGGCAGACTCCCCGGACTGTAGGATGAATGGGACCATAATGTAGAGACTTATTTTATTCATAATTAATGAAGTTATATAGTGATTGAGATCTTCAATAGAGAGATCCTTGGAATTCAGTGTACAATATGGAGCTATCATTTGACCAACCACCAGTTCAGTAAGTCATACCATAATGTTTTTACATCTTTCTTTTTACTGTTACTTGAGAATACAAAAAAAGTGGATATCATGTATATTATGTTTCCTTTTCTTTACTTTAAAGATGAGCTTAGTGTATTTTGACCACTATGTATGGTGACTATATGGTCATGTTAATTTAATTTATTATCCGTGGGTAGTTTCTCTTTGTTAAAGACATGTAAAATATCAAAATACTTTGAATTTGTAGCAGAACACAGGTCTGCTGGCCCAGGATTACAACAAAATGAACTTTATTATTTATTATTATTATTTATTCGGCATTTCAAAATAAAGTACAATGTATGATACAAAATGAATAGTGAATTTACAAAACGATCAGAAAACATAAAAGCATAAAAGCACCCCTGATGAATCTCCCCAAGCTTTACATGTAGGCGAGCACAAGTTGTGATTTCTATGTAAAATTGAATTATTTGCTTGATTGGAAACTAAATTGTAGTTAAAAAGTTAATTTCTAGCATTTTCATAAATGGGCAATTCCATAAATATGTCAACCAGGAGACCAACTTTTCAAAATGATCAAATTAAACTAAGTGAAACATCATATTAAAGTTCAATGTATGAACTTTCAGAAATCAGCAGTTAAATATATTTTCACCCAAGGTCAAGGTCACAAGATCCTTTCAAAGTAAGGAAAAAAATTGATACTTTTTTATCACTTTGATGATGAATAATTCATTTTACTAAATTTTACATTATAAAAGGTGATGACAAATCATTGACAGTGATAGATTTGAAGATAATAACCTAGTGAACAACAAATCTGAAGTGGAATTGAATTTGGCTCTTTTAATTATTTGTTATTGTAAATCAATGTCGACATTCTTTTGGTCGTGTACGTCCGTAACGAAAAACACATTATTTCAATTTTTCATGAAAATGAACAATTCAATAAAAATGAAAATGTTAATGCAAAGCAAGCACAATACCCTCTACTAAATACATTAGAGTTCTCCAATCATCACTAATTAAGTAATTATTTGATATACAAATGTGTACGTCCGTAACGTACGTCCGTAACGGAATCCACCCCCTCTTTGACATTTCATGTGATAATTCTACAACGCTCATAGGTATTGCTGTGCAGCTTCATGAGTTTTTTCATTGAAATATTACGCAACTTTGGAGACCAAATTTGCAACGAACAGGTATACCGTTGCAAAGTCATGTGACCTTTTGTAAGTGAATGTCAGCTAAGAAATCCTAAATTTTGTGATTTGTGTACAAATCCTATGGAAATTAGGTAATTATAAGATTCACTTATAAACCCTTCATTTTTTTTCCATTCTAATCATTGCCATTATTTAATTTTAGTCTAAAATTGATTGGACCATGGTCAATAATCAATTTCATCGAAAAAAAAAAAAAAAAAATTGAAAATTGAAAAAACAATGAAATACATAAGAAATTCACAAAACAAGGAAATACAAAGAAATCATTTTGGCTCTGGCAATTTTTTATGTTGGAAAATTATTAATTATCAAAAAAGAATGTTTATGCATAAAACTAGTATACTTTCCAAGAAATAATTAGTGACCCATATAGACTTTGCACTTGTACGTCCGTAACGGAAACTTTGTACGTCCGTAACTGTACGTCCGTAACAAAGAAGCAGTCTAATTAATTCTTAATTAGAAGTGGAAATAATTTTTTTTTTGTTGGTGATTCTCATCATTTGACATCTAAATGAAATGATAATGTATCATTTCAATGGAATGTATCTCACAATTCACAGAGTTTTACATTTTAAATTCAAATGTCAGAAAAATTACTTTCTCTGCGTACGTCCGTAACGGTGATGTTTTCAATTATTTCAAGGTCATAATGCTGATAATATTGCATGCAAGTTTGCAATAATTGAACCCTCACTGAATGTCATACATATATATAGCACACTAGACCTCTCGAGTAATTCCCACACTGACTGGAATAGCTTATTAAAGTGTCTGAAATGTACGTCCGTAATTATGGAATTGCCCAAATAGAATTTGAAAATTAATGGGAGTCAGAATACAATTTAGAATCATAGTTGAGAATAGAGTTATCATTTTTGATACTGTTCCATGATCTAGATGGTAGTCACATGAGTAATTAGTACATCGTGAACTTTGGTATTGATTATTTTCTGTGGACCGCTATTAAAGCGAACCAAAACGCATAATACAAAGCAAACTGTATAGTAAGACCTATTTTCACACATCTCAAATGTTCCTGAATCACCCCTTCTATTATTTCTTTTGAAGAGTGGGCATAGTTTTTGTTTTGCTATCGCAGGCTCTTTATGGATGCTCTGAGTGGCGCCATGATTTTTGTTTGCCGCCGAAACGTGACGTTTTTCTGGACTGACGTTGATTGGTCTAGCCAAATGCTATTTTAACTATTAGTTAAATAACATATTTTTATCAAAACTCGGAGCAAACAAAAATACATTGCACTGCTTATAAATAGTTTAGCATTTTGAATCAAATTATTTAGTATGTGTTTTATTTGTTTCTACTTCGAAAAAATGTTTAAAATGATAGTACTTATTTTCTAGTCAGAACGAGGGTATTCATACGACCTTTGACTTGAATGATATTAACGAGCGGGTACGCGTTCGCAATCCTCCATAATTATAATATTTTTGCTACTTTTAATTCAATAGTTATACTTAGAAATATCATGGTATATATAGATAATAATGATACAAGAAGTCGTGCATTTATTTTCGCCCTAGCGAAGCATAATTTAGACCACGAGCATTTATTATTCTGATATGAATCACTGCAAAAGCAACTAAATGGGCATCAGACAGGGAAACCATGCCATCTCGATACTACAACTCAATTGTTTAGGTGAAATAGTGGGGTAAATGACAAACTTGCATTTCTTAAAACTGTAACTATAGAAATACGTGTAGGCAATTCATTCACTGTACAAGCCTTCGTTTTGTATGTCAAAGTGGAATGACACCCCTTTCCAAATCAAAGAAAAGGAATGTTTGGTACGTAGTTCGGAATCATCGCAGCTGTTTTGGGGGCATGCTAGAGAAAATCGTACATGATCGGCACGAATCATATACAGTATAGTGTGCATGCACGTTCATGCTTACGCCAACTGTTAAGTACGGGACGCCGCAAAAAAATTATTTGTGTCGTCTTTTTGCGAGATTGGTGTGGCCTCATCAGTGGGCCATTTTTTGTGATTTGTATATCAAATTAAAGCTCTCGGTGTCGCAAACGAACTAGCATAGATGAAATGCTATCATTTTGGTTCGCTTTTAATAACTGTAGACTTTTCACCTTTTCCTGCTATCAAAGCTTGAGTGAATATTAGGCTAGCATTCTAAACACCCCCTTCCAATTTGAATGACTGATTGTGTAGTGTCGTGCGTGGGCCAGTTAACCCATACATGTAGATGGTAGTAGGCGAGATGCAATGTACATGTATCAAGTACAATGCATGTCTAGGGCCGGTCAAGGTTGGGCCTACGGTCAAGCTTGGTACAGCACAGTACACGGTATGTAAGGAAAAACGAAACAAACAAGGTATATTTTTATGGTTCGACACTCGCACTGGCCCTATAAAGCGCTTAACTGGCCCGCTGGCCCGGCCGCGGCCAGTGAAATTGCACTTCGGGCCAGCATAAATGTATATTTGTCATATTTTGGTGGCCCGATCAGGCAAGCAGATTTTCAACCCAACAAAATTAGAAAAATCTATTTTTCTTCCGTGTGGTGCTTCATCTATAATCACAGGTTTGACCAGGCGATAGTGATATTTTGAATAGTAAAAAGTGTACCCATGAAGTAAAATTTTCGGGCCAATAATTTTTTCTTTCGGGCCACCAGAAATGGGGAAGAAATTATTTCACTGGCTTGACCGGGCCACTTACAACAAAGGTTAGTGTGGAGCCCTGTACAGACTGTCCCAGAAATAACGAAACCGGGTTTCATGGCAGAAATTTTATGTTATAATGAATAATTTCCTTGATGATATATATATGTTTGAAAAGCTCTGTGTATCTTCATTCATTTGATTTACAACTTATGGCACATAATTCACGCATGGCTGAATTAGAACGATGGAAAGTGGTGTTACCAAAATTCAATTTGCACGCAGAAATTGCAAGTTTGGATGAGGTTTTGGGGTGAGTTTTAAGGGTAGTAAACAAACTTATTTTGAAAAAGGACAAACACCACATACAAATTCATAATTGTATCTTTTATATGACACCTCATGATTAAAAAATAAATGATTTATGCCAGAGAACGAGTACAATGAATACATGCTTGATTCCAGCCCAAATGAGTAACTTTCCTGATCTAGCCTGTTTATCATGTTTTCCCTGATCCCCATGTTTGTGTAAATTCACTGAATGCATCAAAGTCCATTGTCAGCAGCTAAGTCAGGAAAGCTGAGCGACTTTTTACTCAACTTTCACTCATTTAGGCAGAAATCAGGCATGTTTTCATTGTAATCGTTCTCTGGCATAAATCATTTATTTTTTTAGCATGATGTGTCATCTAAAAGATAAAAATATGAACTTTTATGTGGTGTTTGTCCTTTTTCAAAATAAGTACCTTTACTACCCTTAAAACTCCTAAACCTCACTCAAACTTGCAATGTTTGCGTGCAAATTGGATTTTGGTAACACCACTTTCCATCGTTCTAATTCAGTCATGCGTGAATTATGTGCCAAATGAAAGAAGATACACAGAGCTTTTCAAACATATATCATCAAGGAAATTATTCATTATAACATAACATTTCTGCCATGAAACCCGGTTTCGTTTTTTATGCCTCCGCCAACGAAGTGGCCGGAGGCATTATGTTTTCGGGTTGTCCGTCCGTCCGTCCGTTCGTCCCGTTTTCGTTCTCGCGATATCTCAAGAACCGGTTGACGGATCAATTTCAAACTTGGTATGAGTGTACATATTGGGGTGACAATGATCTGATTAGATTTTGGGGTTCATGAGGTCAAAGGTCAAGGTCACATGACTCAATATATGTTTTAAAATGCCTCGTTCTCGCGATATCTCCAGAACCAGTTGACAGATCAAATTCAAACTTGGTATGAGTGTATATATTGGGGAGACAATGATCTGATTAGATTTTGGGGTTCATGAGGTCAAAGGTCAAGGTCACAGGACTCAATATATGTGCAAAAATGCCTTATTCTCGCGATATCTCTAGAACCCGTTGATGGATCAATTTCAAACTTGGTATGAGTGTACATATTGGGGTGACAATGATCTGATTCGATTTTGGGGTTCATGAGGTGAAAGGTCAAGGTCGCAGGACTCAATATATGTGCAAAAATGCCTTATTCTTGCGATATCTCTAGAACCGGTTGATGGATCAATTTCAAACTTGGTATGAGTGTACATATTGGGGTGACAATGATCTGATTAGATTTTGGGGTTCATGAGGTGAAAGGTCAAGGTCGCAGGACTCAATATATGTGCAAAAAAGCATCCTTCTCACGATATCTCAAGAACCGTTTGACGGATCAATTTCAAACTTGGAATGAGTTACATACACATCGGGTGGCAATGATTGGATTAGGTTTGGGGGGCCATGAGGTCAAAGGTCAAGGTCACATGACTCAATATATATGCAAAAATGGCTTGTAATGACAAAATCTCAAGACCTGAATGTCAGATTTCAATCTAACTTGGTACCTGAATATTCATGGGAGCCAATGTAGCCATCAAAGTTTGGGGTCTACATAGGTCAAGGTCACAGAACTCAAAATATATATATGAAAAAAAAAAAATTTCAGTGCACGTTATTTTGGGCTTGATATTGAAAATTGCGTCATAGCGGAGGCATAATTTTCGACTGCGCGCAGTCGAAGATCCATCTAGTTCTAGGACAGTCTGTATAACCCATTCATGACTGGAACCGAATCACTCCTGCTGGTGTCGTCTAGATAGATGGCGGAGAATACAGAAGTCAGAGAATGCATTCAATAATCTTGAATGGGTTTTTCAATTTTAGGTGATACTTCCTTGGTCAGCCTAACTTTGTCTGGTCACCCTGTAATGCTATTACCAAACACTTTCTTCCTTCCTTCCTGCACGCTAGGAATATTACATTGTGGGTAGGCAAGTCTGGTCAGATAAAACAAGCTATACATTTAATATAATGTACATTGTAGCTCGATCTGATCGGATATAGGTTTACTGTTACACAGGGAAAGAAGTAATTTTTTATTTTAGGGGGCTACTTTTTCAATCTGATGGATATCTCAAAATATTTCACATAATATCCTATAAGATGGTAATTTTAGGGGCTAACTAATGATTTCAGGGGGCTATTTTGAAAATTAGGGGGCAAAATTGCCCTCAGCCCCCGTGTATTTCCTACCCTTTACACTCATCAGCTTTAGGTGTGCTAGGTCTATGGGTAGATAAAAGGGGTTTAAAGGGACAGGTCCTCTTTTACAAAACGTCTGAACAGTTTCCAGTTGACGGATGGGGATGAATGTAACACACACACAATAAATCAGATCAAACAGCCCTGTAATTTGGATTCTACGAATGAAAAACGAATGCGTCGCTCCATCAAACTATATATCGGTCAATAAAGGAGTTCAACTAATTTAGCATAATATAGGTTTTCCCGGTCAATTTCGCTATTTTCTCATGCAATTTCATATAAGCAGCATTCAATTTCGTCTAATCCACGCTTGGATCGACATATCGTCATTCAAAATCGTTTTTGGTCATTCATATTGAGTAACAGAGCGACCAATTTCACACTTGCGCCATTCTATTGTAAGAGATAGGCACTGATTTTCGTCAATGGGCATTCAATTTCATCTCTAGCAGTCTCGGGTGTCATTTCGGTCATTCGAATTCGCGCATAGGCAAACAAGTTCATTACATTGGCATTCAAATTAAAAATGTGCAGTGGACATGTTATTTAACATCGTGGTACATGTATGATATAGAAATCATGATGGAAATAAAAATACAAAATGGTGAACAAAAAGTATGATACAATAACGATCACATGACAAATAACATCATGTGATGAAATTACATTATGAACTCGCATGATGATAAAGTTAAGACAAGATGATGAACGAATGAATGTAAAAATAAGAAAATACAGATTACATAATTGAACATCAAACAGATCTAGACAAATGTGACCGAGGAATAACGAAAAGTGAAGATTCAATGTTGAAAAGTACATCTAAAAAATTACAAATATAGCCTGATGAAATAATGGTTGAGACTATGTAAGATAAAAGGTGAATGTGTGTGCGTGTGTTTATGTGAGCGTAACCAGTAACGAACCCAGGATTTGTTCAAGGGGGGGGTTATTTCTTCAGAAAAATTTTCTGTCAGCGGGGGTGGTGGTAGTCGTAGAAGATTTCCGAAGTCGACACCGCAAATTTACGACATTTTCAAGACCGAGACCAGGTCCGGTCCACAATTTTCGAGGTCGAGACCAAGACCCAGTGCTTGAGAAACCTGTGAGGGGGTTGTGTGTGTGTGTGTGTGTATGTGTGTGTGTGTGTGTGTGTGTGGGGGGGTAGTCGTAGGAAATTTTCAAAGCCGAGGCCGGTAATTTTCGACATTTTTTTAGGCCAAGACCAGTGCTATGCGCACTTTTCGAGGCCCGAGACCAGTGATAATGACAGTCGAGACCAGGGGGTTGAACCCCCAACCCTCCCCCCTAGGTACGCCTATATATTATGTGCGTAACTATGTATGTGGTTGTATAAATAAATGTATATACAGTATGTTTATTTGTGAATACGTATGGATGTTTATTTGTGAATACGTATGGATGTTTTTTTGTGTAACTTAAAGTCTTAAATTGAATGAGCATGTATGGAAATTGGTCACCCATTGACGAAATTGAATGCACAAACGAGCGATTGTCAAGCTTGCCGTATTAAATTGAATGCCCATTTGTTGAAAATAGCGCCCAATGATGAAATCAAATGCCCATTTGCGAATTTGAAGTGTGCGATTTGAAATTTGGATGCCCATATACGAATATGCATGCTCGGATTATGAATTTGTATGACCAAAGCGACCAAAGCAATTTGAAGAAATTGAATGCACATAAAAGAATTTGGGCGCGTTATGTGGGAAATTGGCCGGGAAAACCTATATTAAAACAATATTGTACTTATTCTTGTAAAGGTATTGTGAAGCCAACATTTGTAAAGATATGTCACGGGAAAAGATAAAAAAATGAAGAATATAGAATTACATGTAGCCAGTTTAAGCGAGGTTTGGTTATTTTGTAGTAATCGCTTACCTATTGTTATTAGTGTGCGGGTCACGTAGCTAGCGTGGGTCACATAGGGGTCACGCATAGCGCTGTGGCACTCTGTGGAATCTGTGAGCGAACTTTCTCGACGGGTGAATACACGTATAATGCACAATTAACCGTTGGACGATGGTTTATTAGATTTAGGTCTATAACTCCACGAAAAAGAGATTTCAAGCCCTAATTTTTTCAGGCATGCTATTAAATGTTATTTTCTTTCATATTTATAAGACAATAACCTCGCAACTTTTTTAATTTGGCTTGCAAAAGAGGGGCTGTCCCTTTAAGGTTAGGTCAGTTAAAACATTGGAGGCTCAGGGTGGTTTATTGGCTTCTGCTGAAATGGCCCAAATAGCCAAGTAGGTCTTCATCCCATTACACCCATTTACCACCCATACAAATTCTAGCTACACCAAATTGTTGCGAAATCACTAAAATGGGAAGTGGTTCCGGTTCGTGACAAGGAAGGAGTGGGATTCAATTTGTAATATTAAAAAATGAGATATGACGTGAAAATCCAACTTCCAGGAAACGTGTGTAAAACTGAAGAAAAAAACCAAATTCTAGCAGGTCCTGTAGGCCTACTCCTGTATGCGTATGCCACATGTTATAAATACTATATCATTACTATTTTTGTACAGTACTTGAGTATATTGATTTCAACTTGAGAGTTGCCTTTATTGGACCTGATTGATATTAATATTCAAACAAACTGAGTTTCTGTCAGTGAATATATAGCACACTCCATTACTTTCTTCTTGTGGGAGATTTTTGTTGTTGAATTACAGGTATGTTTCTTATAGAGTTCTTTGTTTCAAATGCTTATTAAAATGTATCAATAACATGTCATGTTTGACAAAAATTCATTCATTATTCTTTGTGATCATGAATTATTCCATTTTACAAATTATGTACATGTAAATGTCCTAAATAGTATGTAGAATGTGGTTTCAAATACTTAAATGTACAGTACATTACGAATACAAATGTTTGACAATAATTCAGTTATTCTTATAACTTTATATCATGAATGGTTTCATCTTGCATTTTGTTTACACATGTACATGTACATGTTATAATTTTGAATGAATTCCTCTAATTTTAAGTAATCATAATTTTTGCTTTAATGTTCTCTTTTGATACAGGGCTGTTGGAACTGTTGAGAAGATAGACTCCTACTTCATGAAGTATCAGTAAGTTTCTTTTAAAATTTTTAAAATTTTAACTAATTGAAGATCTGTTTCTATGTGTAAAACATGTTCTCCATCTAATGTAGACACAAGCCAAGTACTGTATTTCCAGTATATAAACCGCACTCTCAACTCTGGGTTGTCATTTAATTGGAATTTGTTGCTGTTGTTGTTGATCAAACTGTTCTGAGGATTAGTGTTACATACCAATTACATTTTGAATATTCCAAACTTTTTGGCAGGGATAGTTGAGTTCTGGTAGAGAGAGTACAGTTTTAGTCAAACTGAATTTTAGTAACCAAAACCTGCGCCATTGCATTACAAACTAATAGTTATAACTCCACCATGCTCAAAAGGAATACAAAAATTACAAACGACTAAGTAAAAAGCCTGTTATCATTCAAAAAGAGCTGTTTAAACTTACGAGGGCGCTTTAAAAAAAATGCATTTGTTTAAACTATTTAAAATAAAATATTGTGCATGTGATGTTTTGTTGAAATAGTGATTAGATAGAGAGATAATCAACAACTATCTAAAAACCTCTTTTGACAAATTTTTAAAAGAGGAAGCATTTTAAAACAAATTTTAACGGCTGGTTCAAAATTATCGAATACTTGTGGGGCCCCACATTTATTACAAATGGTTATGTTTATGGATATTTCAGCCGTTTCTGAACCGATTTTGATCAAATAAGGTTTATTCTGCCATTAAAATTGTATGCTCTTTCAAATTTGAGACTCAGTTTTTCATTATCTCACACAAAAAACAATTTGTGTAGCGCCCTCTCTACCAAAACTCAACTATCCCTTTAATTTGTGTTTACAAACTGTAAGTAAAAAAAAAACAATCAAAGTAATAGTACTGTTTCTGATTTACCGGTAGTGCACATCATAACTGAAAGTCAGATTATGCTTTTTGTATTATATCGTAGCCATACATGTATGCGGTTAATACACCAGCAAATATGGTACTATTGGGACCAGTCCTGAATTGGTGAAAAAATGTTACGGAACCTTTCTCTAGAGGTCACCCCTGTCTACAGTGGCTAATTTACTTGTTTCCCTCTGGTAGTCATTTTTGTGTCATTTCTGACTGCAAATTTAAATGTGTATTCAGTTAGAATACTAGAGGCACTGATTTTCCGTTTTTAAAAAAGGCCTTTTCCGTTTCAGAAAATCTGGAATTCCGTTTTTACCTGCCTGAAAAACGGAAATTCCGTTTTGCCATAGACTTTGTACATGTGAAAAACTGCAAATTCCGTTTACATAGAACTCCATACAAAATTTAATGAGTAGGGTAAAATCATGATTTTCACCCACAAATCATCAAAATTTGGGGGGGAATGTGTCATGCCTGATATCAGGAAGGACTTACCACAGGCCAGAGAGTAAATATCTTTAAAATTCATTTAATAATGATTAATGCTGAGTTGGTTTGGTCGATCACACCGGTTCCCCACCGTCACCATCGGGTCCCGGTTTCGTTTTCTTTCGAATGGGGTCCGAAAAAGAAAAAAAAAAAAAAAAAATTTTTTTTTTTTTTTTTCTTTTTTTCAAATGGTCAATTCCGCGATTTTCCGCGATTTTCCGCGATCGCGGAAAATCAGTGCCCCTGGAATACAATGCAAAGTTTTTCTTTTTTGCTTCAATAATAATGATGGCTCAGTTTATATAAATCGCCTTTTATGATAATTGCTTTTCATTATCCATTGCTAGAAATTAACTGTTTTGCCTTGTGTCCCGCCCGATTGGGCAAGTTTTCAGTCTAGTGGCCCAAAGCCTGAATCTGATGGACCCAAACAAAGAAAAACAAATTAATAAAACTGTTATTTGGTGGCCCATTTGAGCAAGTGGAACTATCAAATCATCAATGAGATTTGGTGACCTGAAGCTAGTTTGTACTTTGTACTTTGTAGTTCAGCGGGCATGTGCTAATTTCGAGCATTGCATATAAACTGGGCTCCAAAAGAAACTTATCACTTTTTCAGAGCGACACTCACTAAAATCCATAGCATCAAATTGAATCATATTTATACACAGATAAGCTATCATTCTCCTTATGAAGCATATCCTAAAAATTAAAAGTTTGCTTTTACCAAAAGTGAGAAAAATTCGATGGAATCACTACAGATCACTTTTCAAAAATCACAGAAACTGCTCGCTGCGAACATCCACGAAAGGCGGTCTATTCAGAACTTTCAATAGCTATTCATTCAAATTCAAAGCGGGTTATGTAACCACTAGACTTGCTATTGTCCATACCGAGCTCTGTGCCTGGAAGGCGAGCAGTTTCTGTGATTTTTTAAAAATGACCTCTTGCGATTTCACCTTATTTTATTCTTTGTTGACTAAAGCAAACCAATTTTTTTTTAGATGAGCTTGCTAAGGGGTATCATAGCTAATCTACGCCCAATTATGATTGATTTTTATGCTTTGGATTTTAATGTGTGTCGCTCTGAAGAAGTGATAAGTTTCTTTTGGAACCCAGTTTATATGTGCATTATTACATTACCTTCCCCCTAACTTTCAGAGATTATTCCTCCTAATCTCTTCAAGTCTATGAAAGCAACAGTTAGCTTGGGATTCATTGTCCTTTAAAGCATCAATGAGATTTGGTTACAAAGATAGTTTGAAGTGGCCCCTGGTTCAGCGGGCATGTGCTTACATGTATTTCGAGCATTGCATTATTACATTACCTTCCCCCAGGATGGGCCACTGTCAGGCGAACCCTGTGATGTCGCACCACACCCCGCCCCCAGGCTCCACAATACCCATCCTGCGAACAGACGCACAAGATTCGGGCATCGAAGACTACGTGGACAGTACTCCCAGCTCTATGCAGAGCGGACAGCAGTACACAAAGAGTATGCTCTCTGAACAGGTACGGGGACAATCAGTGATCAATGCAAACTCCTAGATTACTTGCTCTGTAAAGGATTTACCCATAATAATTTTCTGTTGGCCTGCATGGCTACCTACATGTAAGCATGATGAGTTCAGGTGGCCTTATTGGATTTTCTGGTGGCCAAATATTGCATCAATATAAAGTGGTTTATAAATATTATCGTTATTAATGATAATCATATTGTTATCATAATTATAATTAATTATTATTAGTAGTAGTAGTACTTAGTTGTATTATTGTTATAATTATTATTATTAGTATTTTTGATATCATTTTGACTTGGCATCAACTAGTCAACAGCACAAAAGATTATTGGGGGGGGGGGGGGGGGGGTGGTACACTATGTGTATTTCTCTATTTCTTTAAGGATTTTCCCTTTATGTTTTGCATTGCTTTTTAAAAACTGTTGGGGAGGCATGCGCCCCCCCCCCCCCCCCCATAGCTACGCCACTAAATACCCCTTCCCCCCTTCCATCCATCCCAGGAACTGATGGTGTACAAGCATGCTCTCCTCTGTGCCCAGTTCCCAGTGCTAGGCAGCAGGGCTAGCAGGTCTCGTGGCTCCTCCTTCACAAGCCCCACTTCCCCCTCGGCCTACGGGCGGGGCAGACCCGCCTCCCTCCTGGCCCCCTCGCCCCCCTCCCCCGGTGCCGTGAGCCTGGATGGGGGTGGCAGGGGGGAGGAGGAGGAGGACTCAATGGTACAGGAGGAGACACTGTGCGTGCTGGTCAAAGAGGTGTTCGGTTTGAGTGAGGAGAGACATCTGTTCTATGACGACCACATCGCACGAGGTCTGGGTAACAAACCACCAGCAAAGGTATATAATACAAGTATTCGGTCAAACCTGTGTATAGTGACCATCCAAGGGAAACAGGAAAAGGGCCCACTATACACAGGTGACTTCTATAGACAGGTTCATCACAGTAATATATGCAGTGAAACCTGTGTATAGTGACTATCCAAAGGAAACAAGAAAAGATGACAACACTGTTTTTCTTGGCAGGGGATCACTTTGAGTGGGCACTATAGGCAGATTGGCTGCTATAGAGTACCGAAGTAGTGACATCACATGCTTTTGTTATGGCATAGTAATGGTTCTAAACAACTTTTCCTTTCATACTGGCCCGTGGCAGTGGGTTGGAGTTGGACGAATGCCTTCTTAGCAACCGCTAGATCACCAATTCATTGCTTGCCTGACATTGTTTAGAACTAATGCTGTTAGGTAAACAAAATATCCCGTCTCGAACCCGGCTCGGTAGAATTACAAAATTATTAACGGGATCCCGGATCGTCCCGGTTCCCTTGTGTATGAGCAAAAAACTGCCTGTACCCATGCACACACAGTTGCTTATGTTGGAAGTTATGAGGAGACACACCATACATATACATTAGCCCAGGTTCAGTGGACATGCATATCATACCAAACTCACAACCACATGTGAACTCAGGGCCATGTGTGTAAGATCATGTTTGGGTGAATTTGTTATGACTACAAGAAACACATTGTTTGAAAAGTTTGTTATCTAAAAAAAAATGGGAGGCAGCATTGGGGTAATTTATTTTTGGGGGTGTGCCAGTGTTTGGGGCAGAGTTATGTGGTTTGTTTTGGAGTTATGCTCAATAAAGCATACACAGAAAAAGCAAGTTCTCAATATATCTTTGTGGGAGTCAAGATAAAAAGTTTAAAAAAGTATATTCAAAGGTTGGGGTAAGCTTTCCAACAGGTGGGGGGCATTCCCCTTAAACCCTTTGTATAGCTCTACACAAATTCAGGTAATTGACTTCAAGGCTCAACCTGTTTAAACATTGTGACCTTCTCTGCCACTGGTCAAAGCCACAGGTCGTAAATCTGTCATAACTACTGCAGTTTACTTGAGCCAATCCCATTTTTTCTTATATGTACCAGTATACAGATTTGTTATTATTACTGGAGAAAATTTGTTGCCAAAACCGATAATTATACAAACAAAGGGCCAATTCTCGGACCGCTCGTTTCCCGGTTTGAAGGCCATAATCGCCGGGAATCCCTTCTCGTCTCGGATCGGATAACAGCACTATTTAGAACCATCACCCATGGCAATGAATAGCTCTGACGTCACACTTCGGTATTGTATCTATAGACAGGTGGCCACTAAGAAAGATTTGACTGCATATGATTTAGTAATGCATCCAAACCTGTTTATTAGTGGCCACCTGTCTATAGCAGCCAATCTGCCTGTAGTGTCCACCAAAGCTGAATCCCTGCAGAAAAAGACAATGTTATTGAACGTGTGTATAATAAAGATCACCTGTCTACATTGTAATTGGTCACTTGTCTTGTTTCCCTTAGCTGGTCATGTGTGACTGTGGTTGATTTACCCATTACAGGCATTATTACTGAGACTTGATGTGCCTGGTAATATGATATTTAATCTAACATAAACAGTATCTTGCAGTATGCAACAGGTTAACTTGTACATGATATGTTACAAATATACTTGGGCTAGGTGAATGACATTCAATAAAAATACATATTTGTTTGTCAACAAGTTGGCTTAAGAAGTAACTAATATGTGACATATTTTTTGTAATAGCTGATTTGACTGATCAAAGTTTAATGTGATCTTAAGATTGCTTTTTAATATTACAATAGTTTAACAGTGATTATTATAAAACAATATTTGTGATCCAGGCCTCATTTTCAATGCTGTCATTGATTCTTTCCTCCCCTTTTTTTAGGTTCTTGTTGAAGAGTTGATGGGTCGCCTGTCTCTACTCCAGACAAACAGTCATCCCTATTACCGTCCTCCGGAGTTTGAGGTAAGAATTTAGCACAATCAGCAATCAATATTCAATCTAATCGAGCACTCTGCAAATAAATTCCCTGTCATCAATGTCATAAAAGAGCACAATGTTCATATAGATATACATGAGAGCAGGGTAGGAAATACATAGGGACTGAGGGCGACTTTGCCCCCTAATTTTCAAAATAGCCCCCTGAAATCAGTAGGTAGCCCCTAAACTTAGGTGAAATATTTTGTGATATCCATCAGATTAAAAAAGTAGCCCCCTAAAATGAAAAATTAATTCTTTCCTTGCATGAGAGTCAATATCTGTAGGGCCTAAATATTCGATCCTACCAGAATCTTCTTCGGAGGGTAAATGACCATGTAGATATACATGAATACATGTGAAGTCTTTATTGTTTTCCGAGGACAGTCTCTGCAAATAATAGGCATACTTAACCATGTGACTACACTTATTGTATTCATTAGTCTTGAGCTATGGACTTTGAATTGACAGAATTATTTGAATATTGATTATAAATTGTACTTAAGATAATGATCCCCTTTACATATTGTATGTGTGCATGTCTAGCCAATTTTACAACATATGGTAGGACGTCATCAATGCGCTTGTCTCTTTCAACACAAAGACATGTCTGTTCACCCATTGACCCATTGCCTACGGGAACCTTGTAGGTCCTGTGTTAACTTTATGGGGATTGCAACATCTAGTAGGGAACAGGTTAACCAGTGCCTATGGGAACCTGATCACTAGAGTGATTCAAGTATTGGTTAATACATATATACAAGCGAAAAGTAAACTAATACATACAGCTTCGGTTTCTTCCTATATTTTAAATAATTGCAAAGAATAATCATAAATGTTTGAAAAGGAAGAAAAGGAGAAATTATACTTGAACATGTGACAGCATTTTGACCAAAAACATGGCTTGAACATTCTTATGAAGGATTTTGTTCTTAAATACCAAAAGTAAACTACTAATGATAACACACAAACCTTTAGTATCTCGCATAGGGACACCCGCCACTTATGTGTTACATTTCAATATAAATATAATTTTCTTTTAATTATCAAGCATATATGGTACATACAATATAACACTAACTAAGGAATAACGCAATATTTACATTACCGGTAATTTGTGCAAACTTTCCATGGGCTGATTTATTATTCTGTGCGTGTCAGTACAAATGCATTTATAACTTTTTCTGTTTATATTCTCTTCAAACTGAAAGAAAAAGGAAAACTATATAATATAAACATATACATTATATAGTTAAACAAACAAAAACAAAAAAATCCAACACCGAAACAACACATGTTTATGTTCATAATCAACTACTATTTTGGTGCCTTTCTCACAAAGGGACTCCTGCCACTATGTGAAGTTGGGCTTCACTTATTATTTTCAAATATCTATAAGGGATTTCATGTACTTTCAATATACATACACTACTATGCTTACTGAAATTTTACTCAAAGTATTATTTCCTTAAAGTTGAATACAACTATGAATTACAGTGTCTTAAATTATGGGCTGCAGTCCGCATTGTAGGATCCCCTCCTACTTGTTGACGGAGCCACTGACTTGGACACTTTATTTACTTAGAGAACAGGTTAACCCATTGCCTATGGGAACCTGGTGGGCCATGTATTAACTCTATGGGGATTGCAAAATCTAGTAGGCAACAGGTTTACCCCTGTGTGTTTTTCACTAGCGCAGATCTGTAACGAAATAACTTTCCCCATATCTGTGCCAAAGGTATTTCTACTACTTACTATTATAATTCTCCCTTATTTTATGTATGATGTGTAGACGAGAAATGCATACGATCTTTGGCAGCAGCAGGAAGGGCAGCGGATTAGCGCCCTCATCAACCAGTTCTGGAGAGCTCCGCTACCGAACCTCGACCCCCTCCTCTGCAAAGCCGCCTACTGGGCCAGCATGCATGACATGTATAGAGACCTCATGGTGCTATTGATAAAGTAAGAGAATACAAACTTAACATTAGCAAAGAAAATCTGGCTTCGCCAAGAATCAAACCCAAGACCTCCAAATTGCTAGACTCGTGCTCCAATCATTGAGCAACAAGGCCTTATGAATGGGGGCCCTTGCTAGAAACCCTCTTAGAGAGAATACAGAGAAAAACACAAGTAGTCAAATATAGCTGTTAAGAAGTTAAACTCCAAATTATGAAAATTCTTTTTGTGGGGTAAAGTTAACGTCTGCAATACGATTTTAATACCAGCCCAGGCTCTTTACCAAGAAAAGATAAAACAAAAGAATGACATGTGTGGTTTCTTTGCAGGCATGACAAGTTGTTCATAGCTGGCCCAACAACAGGAGGCCTTCTTTTATTGTGAGATCCTCACTTGTCTTGTATTAAATGTTACAATTCCCATGTAATGTAAGGAATAATATACATGTTTATTTGTTCATGGTTGAGGACAATGGGCTCATTTTCATTCTATGTAGGCCTTCTATTGTTTTGAGATCCTCACTGGTCTTGTCCTAAATGTTACAACTCCCAGAGGAATAATTTTTTTAACAATTGAGAAGACTCCCGTGTAGTCATTGGCTCATTTCCTTACTACGCCATGTGTATTTTCTTTACAGGCACGACAAGTTGTTAAAAGCTGGCCCGACAACGGGAGGCCTTCTATTGTCAAGCTCCAGACGTCTGCTCAGGGAATTCAGCCTCCACTATGGAGTCGTAAGTCTTCCGTGTTTCTGCCTCAGTTTTTAGATAGATTCCATATTCAGTCAAACCTGTGTACAGCGTCCACATAGACATGGCTTGACACCAGCAGTTGCCCGATCGCCCGGTGCAAGCACAAATTTATGCCGGCAAGTAACATTTCATAAATGGTCTAGTTTGGTTGCCCTATCGGGCAACTGACAGTTTTTTCGGGCAGCTGACAGTTTTTTTCAACTTCAGTTGTACATGTATGTAATTCCTTATGTGTCAATTCATTTAGATGTAAGCAAGCAAGTACATTTTCTGTTTGGGCAAGTACAATTTGCTTATTTATGATTTTACTTGCCTGATCAGTTCAGTAGAGAAAAACTTCAAGGATTTCTCTATATCATAAATTGCCTTTTTTTGCTGAGATAACATACTATCTGTTTCCATCGTATGACTATATCTCCCTTTATAAAACAATGTCAATTTTGCCCCAAAATGAAATGATTTGCCCCAAACAGGTCAATTTTGCCGCCAAATAAGACAATATTGCTTGAAAGTGAAATGATTTCACCGCAAGATTAGATGGTTCTGCCCAAAACATGACTTTGCCAGAAAGCTTTGGTAAAACGAAAGTATCTTTGATCTTGTCTTCCTGTCTATTCAGGGTGAGGTGTTCAGGAGGATTGTGTATCTGGACCACCTAGCAAGCACAGGGTAAGAAACACAATGCAACATATTAATTGATCATGAACATGTATGATGACTTTAAGTAACAGTAAGCGAAAATTCCAGCATTTTGTTTCTCTGTCTTTAATATGTTGATACAATATTATCTCTAAGCCTCTACAATAATATTATCCGGTCATAGGATACAATGCCAGCCCGCGCACATAGTGTGCTCCTTCTCCACTCCCTGGGGAGCATTACTTCATGATTGATTGATATTCCTTTTTGTAGGATGTTTGAAGGAGATGAGTGGTACCTGAGGCACTGCTCTGTGACGGTGACTGGAATCCAGGACCTCCTCACCAAGCACCAAGCCAGAGTCACCATGGTCAGAACGGAGGTTAGTAATTCAAGGGATCTATAGTAACCTTGTTGACATGTGCAAAAAAACTGACGAATAGTTGGTAAAATGTGTATTTCTGTAATCCGATATGTCCACTGGGTGATGTGTGAACATTTCATGCTTAATAGATGTTATATGGAAGGTAATGAGCGAAAATGCAAAGTGATATTTGTGACTCATTTAAATAATTTTCATTTGAGGCTGTATTGGTTGGAATTAAATCTTTCACTTATTCATTGCTTTCAGTTTGAGTTGTTGAGCTGGAGCCTTTGCCAGTTAAAGCTGAGCTGTTGCATGTTCATTGGAAGATTTTAAAGATGTAGCTCTTATTTAATCATTCTCTCATTTAATAAGTACTTTGTATGTCTGTTGAAACCATTTTCATTTTGGGATAGGCTGTTTTTGTCATAGATTAATTTAATCTTTCATTGAGTTGTGGAGCTTTAATCTTGGCCAGAGCAGTGCTGTTGCATGGTTATTGGAAGAAACTTATAGATGTAGCTCTTATTAAATCATTCTCCCATTATGTAATAAGTACAGCATGTCTGTTGAAACCACTTTCATGTTAGGAGTGACTGTCAATTGTCATAGTCAAAGATTAATTGAATCTTTCACTAATCCATTGCTTGCAGTTTGAGGTGCTGAGCCGGAGTCTGGACCAGTTGAAGCAGGGCTGCTGCTTCCTTACTGAGAGACTTCTGCAGGAGAAGTGTCCTCAGAGCAAAGTTGGTGAGTTGTAGCAAATCACAAGTCTGATCAATGTGATGGAATTACCTAATATTCATAAATGCCACAACATTTTGTTAAAGAACTTTTCCATGTGCTATGAGTTCATGTTTTATGCAAGGATGAGTTATAAAACACCCCCCCCCCCCCAAAAAAAAAAAATAAATAAATAAAATAAATAAACAAATTTGAAGACAAAATAAACACAATCCTTTTGCAATGTAACTGTTTGAGTGCCATGGTCGACTCTAGTCACAATATTCATATGATTAGATCTGCTTTAATATTTGTTCCCAAATGCACTCAATAGACAAGTGTTGAATGAATTGTCTAGGCACTTTCCTCTAACCATGCTTCTATTCATTGTAGATTATTGGGAGTTGAGCTTGTTAAGCAAACTTGTCTATTAGAAAAAGAGTTAGAAGTAGATTTTTGAGTATTTTAATTTGGCACTTGAGAGTCTCATTTATAGTTAAACTTGTGTATAGTGACTACCTATAAAAGGAAAACAAGGAAAGTGGCCACTGTAGACAGGTGACCTACATGTATATAGACAGGTTTCCTCTATAGACAGTTTCCATAACATTATTTTCTCTGTAGGGGTAGGGGATCATGTTTGGTGGTCATTATAGGCAGGTTGGCTGCTAAAGACAGGTGGCCACTAAGACAGGTTTGACTGTACCACGTTGGACTGAATCCATTTCTCTCTTTCATGTTTAATTTCCAGTGTGTTTGATAACGCTACTGAGGGACATCCAAGCGCTGAGTGGCACACTGCTGGGCTGTGACCAAGGTGACTTGGAGACTATCATCACGCAGAGCCTCAAGGTATTAAACAAAACATGAACAAACATAGCTCAATTTTCTTTGCTCATTTTTGTATTTGTTCCATGCATTTCTGGTCAGATTACTCCACTATGTTTGAATGTACTTTAAAAAACTGTGTCCACTAGCATTGATGTGCACCCTCTCAGTCACCAAAAGTGACCTTCTATCCATGGGAGTTTAATTATTGTAAATTTTCCCCTCCGAACTGCACACCCAAATGTAAGTTTGATTGCTTTTCATTGTTTGTGATTTTCTTTTTGTTGGGATCATCAAATGCTGGTATTGGGCCACTCAATATTGTGAAGTCTTTATTTTACTAGTCTGGATGGCTTCTTAGTATGTTTAGTTTAGAGATATTCATGTACAGTGTGTACAATATATACATGTTCTTCACCAATGATCAATTTGTTAATACTATGGAAAACATAGAAGAGTGGTCCCTTTTGTTTTATAGCTGTTTGATTTGAAAGATTAAATATCATGAATAAATGCCGCCCATGATTTCCATATTTCCATTATCATTATTATTATTACTTATCTGCAGGAGAGTGTTCAGAACAGCTACAATGGGCAGAAGCTGAGACTGACCACGGAGCTGCGTCTCAACTCATATTCCACACCAGTGTCACCTGAACTGGTAAGATAATGATGATAGTGATAGTAGTATTTTTGATTGATTTAGAACGAATAAAATAGAATAAAATACTAGAATAATAATAATGGTGGCTAATTATAAAGTGCACGTTCAATTTTTATGCCTCCGCAACGAAGTAGCCGGAGGCATTATGTTTTCGGGTTGTCCGTCCGTCCGTACGTACGTACGTCCGTACGTACGTACGTCCCGTTCTCGTGATCGCGTTATCTCAAGAACTGATTGACGGATTTTCACCCAACTTGGGTCATGTATGTATCTTGGGGGGCCAATGATCTGATTAGATTTTGGGGTCATGAGGTCAAAGGTCAAAGGTCACAGAGCTCATTATATATGCAAAAATAGCTCGTGATCGCGTTATCTCAAGAACGGATTGACGGATTGTGACCAAACTTGGTACATGTATGTATCTTGGGGGGCCAATGATCTGATTAGATTTTGGGGTCATGAGGTCAAAGGTCAAAGGTCACAGAGCTCATTATATATGCAAAAATAGCTCGTGATCGCGTTATCTCAAGAAGGGATTGACAGATTCTGACCAAACTTGGTACATGTATGTATCTTGGGGGGCAGATGATCTGATTAGATTTTGGGGTCATGAGGTCAAAGGTCAAAGGTCACAGAGCTCATTATATATGCAAAAAATAGCTTGTGATCACGTTATCTCAAGAATGGATTGACTGATTCTGACCAAACTTGGTACATGTATGTATCTTGGGGGGCCAATGATCTGATTAGATTTTGGGGTCATGAGGTCCAAGGTCAAAGGTCACAGAGCTCATTATATATGCAAAAATAGCTCGTGATCACATTATCTCAAGAAGGGATTGACAGATTCTTACCAAACATGGTACATGTATGTATCTTGGGGGGCAGATGATCTGATTAGATTTTGGGGTCATGAGGTCAAAGGTCAAAGGTCACAGAGCTCATTATATATGCAAAAATAGCTTGTGATCGTGTTATCTCAAGAAGGGATTGACAGATTCTGACCAAACTTGGTACATGTATGTTCCTTGGAGAGCCAATGAACTGATTAGATTTTGGGGGTCATGAGGTCAAAGGTCAAAGGGCTCAAAAAGTAGCTTGAGATTGGAAATCTCAAGAACTGAATATCAGATTTCAATCCAACTTGATACCTGAATGTATGATAGGGAACAATTGTAGTCATTAGATTTTGGGGTCATGAGGGCAAAGGTCAAGGTCACTTATAGCTCATAATTGTGATACATCAAGATCTAAAAGACAGAGTACCATCAAAATTGAGTTGACAGAATTAATTCTGTGTACATGTTGATTTGGGCTTGATATAAATAAATTGCGTGATGGCGGAGGCATCATTTTCGACTGCGCGCAGTCGAAGATCCATCTAGTTTATTCTGTCGGCACATTATTATAACCTGGTCATCTTATACACATTGCAGTCAATTTAGCGAACAAAGTGCACTTTTTCCAAATAGATTACATTCAATATGAATGTGTGAATTGCATCATATATCTGTATGTTCCTTCTTTAATAAATTTCTTTTTTTGTTTACAGATTAACAAGTTGATTGTGCATATCCAGTCTGAGATACAGTTCTGCCAAGATAACTATCAACAGCTTTTTAACATGTAAGATTCTTTTTAAAAAAAATGATATACTCGATTTATATAACGCCCAATATGATCACGGCTTGACACTAGCACTTGCCCGCTTGCCTGGGGCAAGTCAAAATTGATGTCGGGCAAGTTAATGTCATAAATAGTTTGCTTGCCCGATCAGGCAACTAAATAATTATTCAACTGCAAGAACAATGTAATTTCATATGAAAATTTCAGCGAGAAGTAAGAAGGCAAGTAAATTTTATATTGGGGCAAGTATAATTCACCAATTTAGGATTTAAAAAAAGTTAGTGTGGAGGCGTTTGTCTATATTACTAGAAACTTTACTGCAGTCTACAAACTGTATGTATTATGAACTTTGTTAATGTTAACAACTTGTGAAGGTTTCTTTTGTTCAGATGAGGGGCGGGGGGGGGGGGGTGGGACTATTGTCTCATTCCCTTGGTTGAAAAGGAATTCTTGCATATTGACATCTGTGACCATTCCACTTAATGTTTATTGATTAATATTTATTACATATTGGAAAGGCTGAGGATATGCAAATGTGTCTCTTTCAAAAACTTTATGATAACGTGTATGCATGCACATGTTAATGATGAATGAATTTATAACTGATGTGAAGAGTTATGAGAAAAGTGATAACGATATTTTCCATAGTTGAAAGTAGAACATTTAAGCTGTACAAATATGTGAGATGTTGACCACATCTATCTATACTTTGGAACTATCAGTATGTTAAATATAATTTTTGTCTATATCAATTTATGTTTTTCATATAGTAGTAAGTATATTTGTGAAATTAAAGTATTTCCATCAATTGTATTTCTAGTTACCATGTGGAGATCATGGAATCAGCAGCATCAATCTTTTATTCCTGTCTCATGGCTGATGTATCAGTCTTGTGTGAGAAAGCACTGTCAGCACAACAGGAGAGTGAAGAGGTGGGTCTAAGATAGATTGTCTTTTATTCCTGTCTCATGGCTGATGTATCAGTCTTGTGTGAGAAAGCACTGTCGGCGCAACAGGAGAGTGAAGAGGTGGGTCTAAGATCAATCTTTTATTCCTGTCTGATGGCTGATGTATCGGTGTTGTGTGAGAAAGCACTGTCAGCGCAGCAGGAGAGTGAAGAGGTGGGTCTAAGATAGATTGTCTTTTATTCCTGTCTCATGGCTGATGTATCGGTGTTGTGTGAGAAAGCACTGTCGGCGCAACAGGAGAGTGAAGAGGTGGGTCTAAGATAGATTGTCTTTTATTCCTGTCTGATGGCTGATGTATCGGTGTTGTGTGAGAAAGCACTGTCGGCACAACAGGAGAGTGAAGAGGTGGGTCTAAGATAGATTGTCTTTTATTCCTGTCTGATGGCTGATGTATCGGTGTTGTGTGAGAAAGCACTGTCAGCGCAACTGGAGAGTGAAGAGGTGGGTCTAAGATAGATTGTCTTTTATTCCTGTCTGATGGCTGATGTATCGGTGTTGTGTGAGAAAGCACTGTCAGCACAACAGGAGAGTGAAGAGGTGGGTCTAAGATAGATTGTCTTTTATTCCTGTCTGATGGCTGATGTATCGGTGTTGTGTGAGAAAGCACTGTCGGCGCAACAGGAGAGTGAAGAGGTGGGTCTGAGATAGATTGTCTTTTATTCCTGTCTGATGGCTGATGTATCGGTGTTGTGTGAGAAAGCACTGTCGGCGCAACAGGAGAGTGAAGAGGTGGGTCTGAGATAGATTGTCTTTTATTCCTGTCTGATGGCTGATGTATTGATGTTGTGTGAGAAAGCACTGTCGGCGCAACAGGAGAGTGAAGAGGTGGGTTTGAGATCAATCTTTTATTCCTGTCTGATGGCTGATGTATCGGTGTTGTGTGAGAAAGCACTGTCGGCGCAACAGGAGAGTGAAGAGGTGGGTCTAAGATCAATCTTTTATTCCTGTCTGATGGCTGATGTATCGGTGTTGTGTGAGAAAGCACTGTCGGCACAACAGGAGAGTGAAGAGGTGTGTCTAAGATAGATTGTCTTTTATTCCTGTCTGATGGCTGATGTATCGGTGTTGTGTGAGAAAGCACTGTCAGCGCAACAGGAGAGTGAAAAGGTGGGTCTAAGATAGATTGTCTTTTATTCCTGTCTCATGGCTGATGTATCGGTATTGTGTGAGAAAGCACTGTCGGCGCAACAGGAGAGTGAAGAGGTGGGTCTAAGATAGATTGTCTTTTACTCCTGTCTCATGGCTGATGTATCGGTGTTGTGTGAGAAAGCACTGTCAGCGCAACAGGAGAGTGAAGAGGTGGGTCTAAGATAGATTGTCTTTTATTCCTGTCTCATGGCTGATGTATTGGTGTTGTGTGAGAAAGCACTGTCGGCACAACAGGCGAGTGAAGAGGTGGGTCTAAGATAGATTGTCAATCTTTTATTCCTGTCTGATGGCTGATGTATCGGTGTTGTGTGAGAAAGCACTGTCAGCACAACAGGAGAGTGAAGAGGTGAGTCTAAAGCCCACCGCACACTACACGATCCGAGTCCGATCCGACGAACAACTGAGTATCTGAACTAAAGCCATGCGTGCGTATTACATGGATGTAGTATTGTTCAGATACTGAATCGTTTGTCGGATCGGGTCGGATCGTGTAGTGTGCGGTGGCCTTAAGAAAGATTGTCTTTTATTCCTGTCTGATGGCTGATGTATCGGTGTTGTGTGAGAAAGCTCTGTCGGCACAACAGGAAAGTGAAGAGGTGGGTCTAAGATAGATTGTCTTTTATTCCTGTCTCATGGCTGATGTATCGGTGTTGTGTGAGAAAGCACTGTCGGCGCAACAGGAGAGTGAAGAGGTGGGTCTAAGATAGATTGTCATAAAAGTGATCTAGTAACTTTTTTGACATGTGCAAAAATTGACGAAGGATTGATCAAATATGTATTTCTGTAATCTGGTATGTCTACTGAGTGATGTGTGAAAATTACATGGTAAATGAATGTCATATGACCGATTAATATAAAGCAAAAATGCAAAGTGATAATGCTAACGCTTTGCACTGACTTTGTACACAGTTTAAGTTATCCAGTGGAGAATGTTAAATCCGTTTTTTATTTTGTATTTCTACATTAATATTGGAAATTTTACTATTATATTAATTGATTTATTAGTTACATATGTTTAATGTTTAATACTCAGTGTATGTATTTCTTTAATATTTGTATAATTATTTGTATCATGAGATCATGTCGAAAATAAGTGATCAAATAAAATAAATGAATGCTCATTTTCTTTGCTCTGTGTTGTCTGGCAGATGAGAAAGGGCATTGACCCTGAGATGGTTGCCATGGCAAGGCGTCTTGACAGACTGGACCAAGAATGGACGAGGTTCATCCCCAACATGTGAGTCCCAACAAATATACTTTTTATTTGATTGGATATGATTTTATTGATTTCCACCACTTTTTCAAAAAAACAGTCATGTAGAATTATTATTATTATTATTATATATAAAGTACAAAGGTATAACGAACAAACATTTTATTTGATTTATTTATGTGTCACATTCATACACTATTTAGAACATGAATTGTATGGACATTTCTTGTACACAAAATAGAGGGATTTCACATCATGTAATTTTACAGATATGAAATATGATAATACAAGGTAACTACACAAAATACATGTATGCACATATATAAACGTAAATTGTTTATCTTGTTATTGCAGGACCCAAGAATGGCGTGTATTTGTTTCAAGGTTGGCAGTACAGTGGTTCCAACAACTGATCAGAGATGTCCAGGCTATGATTGTGTACAGTGTGGCCAGAGACAAGGTATATACACTACACTCTATAAATAAAACCATGAATTAATGCTGTAGTATGTCAGTTATTTCCCCCCAAAACGATAAAACCCGTCTTAAATAAATGGGTGGTTATTTGTTACTCTACATTCAGCATTATTTCATGTTTCCTCATGAACAAACTGCAATATCAATATGTTGGTGTTTTTTTCATTGTTAGTGTATATGAAGAAGTAATTTACATTATATTTTTAGTGAATATAATGTGGATAGAAACAAGGAGCATGTGTTTCTGCATGCACTTTATATAATGTACTGGCAATAATATCTCATTTGATGTGCACAAAAAGAGTGAGCTGAAACCTGAAAATAAAATGTTGGTTACAAACGGTAGTCTTTGTCACTACAGCACTGTTACAAACTAAAAGTAATATTGCAAGCAGTAATAATACCTTGTACCAATATTCTTACTTGGTATGTTCTAACCTTTGTGTCAGAACTTATGTTGACTGAAAAAAAAAATATATATATTTGCCCATTTCATACATGTATAACAATTGTATCAACAGATGTATTGCAAATAGTGTTTTTGTTGTTGTTAATGTTTAACTCTTTGAGCGCTTTGTTCGACTCAAGTCACAAACAGCGGCCCGCTTTGTTCGACTCTAGTCACAGACAACGATGCGCGCGGCGCGTGCGCGCATACAATATACGATGCGTGCAGCGCGCGTGCACGCCTAAAATAATCTGGCGACGGCGGGATCTACTGCACAGCGGACAAAGTGTTAATGTAGATGTATATTTATTGGTGGATATCTAGTTATGTGGTAATACACATCAACACCTGTTTAGCATTTAGATGGGGGTAAACGGTCCTGAAAAGGAACTAAATGGTTTCAAGAGCCACCTTGAACTGCTCCAAAGAGGGGCTGTTCGATGATGTTCTGAGGTAGCTCGTCCCAGTCCTAACACTCTTGATGTGTTGCACTTGATGAATTCCCTGTTTCATACTACTTTATTCAGTTTCAAGCGGATAAAGATAAGGAACAATCACAGATGTTTTTCTCTTGGCGAATATGTTGCACTCGAATTCCCTTTTTTATTAGTAATACTGATGAGTGCACTGTTTTCATTTCATTTATTTCATTTATTTTTTCATTTTCAACAAAAAGTATAATTTACAACATTTTACCTCATTCAGTTTCAAGCGGTGAGCCTGAATTTTTCAAAGAAGGATGATAACGATGAATCACAGAACTGCCTCAACAGCCTGTCCCATGCAAGCCCCCTCACCCAGTCCATTGGCTCAGCATTTGCCAGTGTAGTACCAAGGGAACAACAGCATCAACAACAACAACATCAGCAACATCAGCAGCAGGTAAGGTTTCATTCTAGGGTTAGTTGTTGTATTTGTTGTATATGTTGTAAGGCCCAGGGGCTTCATTATGGACCAGCGACATTTACCATGGTAATTAGCATCATTGGCTCTAACTCATCGATGTCAATATGCTAGAATAGCATACAAATCATTTGTGTATGGTCCTGGGTCATGATAAAGCTTTCGTCCCCTGGAGTACTGGTTTCATTTTATTCTTATTATTAGTGATGTACATGTATGTTTCATATCATGGGGTTATTTACATGAAATTTATAATTACTATATCAACCAATAGAGTACCAAAATACTGATATCATATTCTTTTTCTTACATAGTAATGGTTCTAAACAACTTTTAGTTCAGGCTTTTCGTAGTGGGTTGGAGATGGAGGATTGCGTTTTAGCAACCACTAGGGCACACATTTCTGGCTTGCCCGACATTGTTTAGAACCATTACCATTGGTAATGAATAGCTGTGACGTCACACTTCGGTACTCCTTATGCTCACAAATAGCAGGCCACTATGGATATCCGATGTCCAACAATTTTGTGTAAATTAAGATATTTTTTACTGTGAAGATAGTATACAAGTGTATACATCAATATTTGTCAAAATTCCAGAATGGATGTGGTTTGGATTACATTGTTGAAGTTTGAAAATATTTGAGTACTTACTGAACTATCCTTGATATTATATTACTATACCCTTTTTATTACATCATATGGCTTATATCAAGCTCTTATAGTGGGCATTTACTTGTATGTATACATGTATAGAGTAGATACTCTGTATAATGAATATTATTGCTATCAAATTGTTATCAAACACAGGATGAGGAAAGTCTTATAAACAACAACAACCGCCTTACCAAGCCAGACACAAGCCGACCACACTCCTCTGCTCATACAGGGATCAGCTTCAACCCCTCTGGAGTCCTGAACTTCAACCGTCCAATCAGGAACCAGTCGTTCCCACACCTCGGTGCGTTGCTGAGCACTGGGGAAGCGTCTTTGGCCACAGGAGAAACAAGGTTTGGGCGGAGCGCGAGCATGTCAAGAATGCAAAGTGATGAGCCGAATGCCGCTCAGAGGACAGGAAACGTTGTAACAAGGACTCATGAAATGCACCATGAAGCATCGCAGGTCCAAGGAACACAAAGCAAGATGCCAAGGACTAAGGAAACAAAGATATTAGCGTCAGAGACTCCAGAAACACATAGCAGACGGACACCAGACCATGGTGTACAAAGTGAGATGCCAGGCTTCGGAAGTTCTGGTGCCTTTCGTCCTGTCCAGATGTTAGACAAGCAAGGAACCGTGCCATCATCTAATGTTTCATCTGAGCAGTCCTTTACAAAACCGTCCAGGGATGCTGCCTCTTCCACCAGCAGCACCGAATTCACCCCAGTACATTCCTCCGCAGGGCCCACAGGTTCTACAGGTACCCCAGTGCTTCCACAGTCCTTCAGACCTGTAGCTACCGGCAACGCAGAAGAACTTGCATCTGCAAAACTTTTGTATCACTGGACGTTCCAGGAGGATCATAGTGGCTTTGACAGAGACCATAGTACTGATAGTGCACCAATGCCACAACGTCCATCCGCCAGACATCTGCCTCGCAGGACGGTCCAGGATGGCAACGCCTTGGACGTTGGTTCCAGCGAGGACTGGCCGAGAAGCCGTGGTCGAGCACAGCGGCGCTCCTTCCCATCAGTTAGCTCTGATGAGGAGAGCGGGCCGGAAGCAAGCTCGGAGGTGGGCAGGGGAGGTGACATTGCAGGGGAGAGGCTGAGGGCCATGTTTGAGCAGCTTGGCATATTACCAGGAGATGGGCTATCACCGCACAACCTGGACGACACAACCGACCCTGTAACGGATGTTGAACTCCCAATTTCCTGCAGTCTTGTTGATGCCGTCTATGTCATCAGACAAGCCTGCGCCCTCATGCAGGACATCTTCGAGCTCCTAAAGCCCGAGGCTGTGTCAATAGCTGGTGGGGTCAGAGGTCAGAGGTCACTGGAGCATTTACCTCTGGACTTGCAGCAGCTCATGATGAGTCCCTTGCAGGTAGGATTCATATGTATATTTACACATTAATATATTGTGTAATTCCTGTAGAATTAGTAATATGGGCCAATAGATTTCCATTGGCAATATTTTTGTTGCTTTACCAATTTATATACCATTGTTGCAAGGAAAAAAAAAAATTGTGTCTACAGTTGTAAAGGAGCTTCCCAAATTAATGAGAGTCACACATTCTACACACATGATTGTGCATGTAGGAGTGTTCATACCCATATAGGGCGAACACTCGTGCATGTTCGATGAATGAGTGTGTGTCTACGTGTGTGTGTGTGTGTGTGTGTGTGTGTGTGTGAGTATGTGAAACTATGTTGCGTATGCTAGTGGTGTTCGCTTCTAGCCACTTGTACTTGTGGGTGCTTTCATGCGTGTTTCTTTCCTTCATTTTTGTGGTAATAAAAAATTATTTTCTCGCACGGGATGGTTCCTTTGGGTTTTTTTTCTTTCTATTTTTTTTTTTCTTTCGAGTTCCCGGGCTGATCTGCCTTGTGGTCGTCCGGGTTCCCGTGGGATTGATTTTGTTTGGGTTATCTTGTCTGGTCTTTCGAGGTGTATTTGTACTTTAAAAAAATGTTTGTTTGTTTTATATATAAGATTCATTTAGTCATTTAATATTATTTGCCTTTTAAATTTTGTTTAATTGTGTTTCATATATTTGTATATTATATTATATTGTATTTTAATTTGTATCAAGCCAACTATGTTTTATCAGTTGCAATAATAAATGAATCAAATCAAAAAAAAAAAAAAAGACAACAAAATCTGTGTGGCTAGGGTTACCGTAATATATAGGAAACTATTTGAATATGACTACCTGAGGCATCTTTGGGTGATTCCTTCACAGGCAGGTTAATGGGTGACTTTGGAGCAATGTTTTATAATAATGATAATAATGTTTTGATTTATTTAGTGCCTAAAGCATTTTACGCCATTACTCCAGTCATAGGGCACACACTCACAATCAATCCGCACGTGACGTGCATTCTCTGCTCGGAAGCAATGCATTCTGGCAGACATGCGGCGCGCTCAATGGTACACACGTATATTTGTATCTTGTACAGTCATGTCTGCAAAGAAAAATTCAAAATTTGCTTTCACAGTACAAATTATATTTAAATTAATTAATTGTGGTTTTGTTTTCTTCACCAGGCCGTCACCTTTGCTGTGCGGCTGTTTGGGAGCAACATGCTTTCCATGGACCTGTGCGCCACAGCGTTCAAAGATGTCAGTCGGCTCATTAATCGAGAGGTGAGAAATTAATCTCTGATCTTGAAGGGATCTAGTGACATTGTCAAAATCCACAAAACTTACTAAACTTCTAGCAGATCTCACATACCTCCTTGTATTCTTGTTACCAATAGAAGAATGGAAAAGTTGTTGGTTTTCCAAATTTCTCTTATGTTGTTAAGTTATTTATGATTGAAGTGTTCAGATTTGAAAGCCTTCCTGGGAGACTCAAATTAGTGCAAGTTTAGTGCAGTGAGTTAGTGAATATCAATTTGCATTCTCGCTCATAACTTTGTCATATGAAATTCATTTACCAGGTACTGAGCCGGGTGTTCATAGCCCAGAATGCTGGCTTGCTGAGCAGCTGTCGGCATGAGAGGAGCGGACTCCCTGACTGCAACGTGTACTTCAACCGCAACGCCGCTTGTCTCTGCGACAACTTCGAACCGGTCAATCCAGAGGTACTTGTATAAAAAAGCCAACTTTCAGCTTCAAAATTTGTTATGCATGCCCTTTTAACCCCTTCCGGATGAGACCTGAAAAATACTCGGGCACAGTTTTTTTTCTCGTCATAGTCTGGTCCCGAAAATAATGTGGCTATAAGACTTAAGAGAGCGATATGAAAAAGTTGAAACGTCTTGAAAGTGTTAACCCATTGCCTACAGAAACCTGGTGGGTCTTGTATTAACTATTTGGGAAATCTTTGGGAAAATCTAGTAGTCAACAGGTTAACGTAGCTGGTATCTTGCAGCCTGAAAGTTTGCCTGAGGTTTGCCAGATATAGCAACATCTAATGTATGTATTAAAGCAGAAGCTGATTTGCAGTGCATTTCTCATGAGGTGGTTGATGGAATAGATTTTAGATGAAGTGAGCAGTTGATGAATGGTAACTGCAAAGCGAAAATGTATAAATACAAAATTAAAAAATATATTTATAAACATAAAGGAAACAAATATAAATTAAAACAAAATTAACAATTACTGCAGACAATTCAGATTTGATGGGACTTGCCCTACATATACATGTACATACACATCTGTGGTTCTTCCCAATAACTCTTTTCAGTACTAGAGCTAGTCAGAAGCTATGTAACTCTACTCAACAATCTTAAGAAACGCCCTTTAATGAAGAGAAAGTGGCAGGGTTCACCCGATGGGATGCACCTTGTGACTTATCATGCAAAATTAAATCAATGATAAATGAGCAAAGATGAAAGAATGGGAGTGTCTAATAACTATTAATGTATGAAATGAATAAAATGGATTTTATTGTCCATAATAATCAATTCAATATTTAAAATGTACAATATATATATTCACAGTTCAGATTATTAACAAATAAATAATACATATTTGATTGATTAACAATGGAGCTAACAAATAGCAAAATGCTAGCTATTATGGTAATTTGTGGTTTGTATTTTGTTCACATTAGATGTGCCTGCGCATCAACAACGTCCAGGGATTGTCAGAGCTCCTACCTGACCTGATCCCCAACGTAGACCCTAGGGATGCCCTAGCCCCTGGGGGGCCCATGGACCCTGGTGCCGCCCTTGTTGGTGGGGCAGGTGATGCGGGGGATGCCTGGAGTGAGAAGACATACCGTCCGTTGCAGCAGTACCTGCAGGGGCTAATGGCTGGGCAGATCAGGCTTCTGGCATTCAGGGTAAGATAGATGTGGCCCTAATTAGAGGGGTTTTTAATTTGTTTCATTCATTCTTATTTCCCATCCCCATGGGGAGAAGAATGGAGGGTTTTAAGGGTGAGGGGGGGGGGGGGGGGGGTGGGTGGTGTGGAGGGAAGTCAGCATTTGGCCTTGCTTTTACCTTACCCTTTTTTTACTCACACTATTTTGTCACATAAATAACTTTGAAAAGAGCAAAGAAAATGGGATTCCAACGGGATTCCGATGGGATCCTGTTGGAATCCCATTTTCTTTGCTCTTTTTCATTCATATCATATATTTCTAGTCAGTTTCTCTATATGTTTGAATTAATAAATAACTTTGAATAACAATACCCACTGTTCTTCTTCTTCTTCAAGTAGTCATCATGATCAAACTTCTCTCCTTAGTGACCTTTCTATTAAATTTGCATATGGCACAATACATGTATGTCACTGAGTCAAGGAGAATTTTACGCCTTCTGCAATGTGTATCCGTTGACCTGGGTAATAATGATAGTGTAAAGCGCCATGATACTCGGGTGAATAGCGCTATATAAACAACATTTACTATTAATTATTAACGAGTGAATCTTGCTACTAACAGGTGAACCTGATGCTGTCCCAAGCACTGAGAGTCCTGCTCCAGCTGGAGATGGGTGCATACAGCATCACCAACAGGCTCCACCCCCTGGTTACCTGCATCCACAACCACCTGGTTGCTATGGCAACGTGGCTCTACCCGCGGTGCTACCAGATGTTCTGCCTCGAGCTGTGGAAGTGCATGGTCAAGGTAGGCGTTTTACACATTACCATACTTTTTGTGTGTAGCAGGCTATGCATAGTCAATGCATTGGAGGCAGGTATGGGGTACCTGCTAAAACATGCACTGTCGATGTACTTTTTGCTACATGGAAATCGTGTGTATGGCTTGTAAAATTTACCAGTTTTCTGATATTTTCAAGTACAGTGTTTGCTTTATAGCTTAGCGTAAGTTCAGTCTAGAAATGTTAACACATTCAGGACTGGTTTGAGAAATGCTCAAGCTGGGTTATGCAGAGAATGCATTTTATTACCGAAATCAAACCAGCTTTTTAATGGGTCAATACTAAATGGTTTTCTTTTCATCCTTTCTAAATACATAACGGCAGGAATTTTTATCAGCAAGTTAAATTTAATCTTAGGTTAAAGATAGTTCAGGTTCGTAAATAATATGTGCACTGCCATCTTGCAAACTCCATGGCGCATGCTGCGTAATACATATTTGCTCAGTGTTATTCAGTGTGCACAAACTAGCCTACGTGTACAGTAGTTCAAAATGGCAAACTGTGGTATAGCATCCCCACGTTTGACTATCTTTAAATTGCAACAGTTGTTGTCATTCAAGCTATCTACAGGTTAAATTTAGCACATATATAAAATGTACTACCAACACTATGTTGAATATTAATAACACAATAGGCTAACAAAAACTGTCAAATTTAACCCTCTATTGAGAATTTCACCTTATTGGTTATAAGGAGTTCAGTTACTTGATTCAATTTTCTGCATTTCTCCACTGTTCCTTGCTCTCCAGGATTTTGAGATGCTTGTGGAAGAACTGCTGACAGAGAAGACGGAGAATCAGAAGCAGGCCATGCTGCTACTCCAGGCCGTAGCGGTGAGTTTCCATGGGGGTGTTTGACAAAAATCCGAAGTTGGACTTAAGATTATGGAAAGCCATTATTCGCTATGTAAAATGTATACTTTATTTTTTTTAATACAACATTAAATTTTGTTTAAAAGCATAACTTTTTTCTATTATCTAGGAGATATAAAATTCTTGGTGTAAAATTCATTTTAAGTCTCAAATATGTGCATTTTTGTTGAAAATGTTGTCATTCCAAGGCTACAAATGGCTTTCCATAACTTGTAAGTCCAACCTACATACATTGTAGATTTGTTTATATTCTAGTGCCCGAAACCTGAATCTGGTGGCCCCTAACAAAGTAACACATAACAAATTCTGCTATATTTGGTTGCCCGTTTGGGCTGGTGGAATTTACGACCAAACGAATTTGGTTGCCCAAAGGTAATTTCTAGTGGGCCTGTAATACTTCTGTCTATACCTATTCAGGGTGGCCCAACAAATCCGGAACAGGGCACTTCCCAAAATATAGTAACAAAATGATTATGTCCATCGGATAGGGTGTCTTTTCAAATGAAAAAAACAATACCAAGAACAGTCATTTTGGTCGTGTAGTTTTTGTTTTAGGGCGCTGTGTGTCTTAGTGGCCACCTGTCTATAGCACCCAACCTGCCTAGATAGTGAACACCAAAAGTGATCCCCTACCGAGATTTTCTGGAACATATATCTACAGTGGCCACTTTTTTTTCCCCTTTTGGTGGTCACTATAAACAGGTTTGACTGTAATAATATTCCATGTGTTTAATAGTTTGGTAGAGCTGGAAACCAAACAAAAAGTAAAAATACTTGACCAATAAGTTGATAAATAAATTGTTTTGATTCTACATCATATAATATTATTTCTGTACAGCACTTAATGGAGACCATGACTAATCATGAGGAGCACGGCTTGACAGCAGATGCCTTCCTGGAACCAGCTGTAAGTCACAATTCCTTCATTCCCAACAATTTGATTTCCAGATAAAGTCTCTTTTATAAGTTTGTTATGACCAGTGCTGTTGTCGAGTTCAGACTAGAGACTGCTTTTGATGGTCTTGTGATTCGGACTCGGAGCCAAGTCACAATGTAAAACAAATGCAACATGCTATTTTGTTGGGGACTCGGACTCAGAACTTGTGGACTCAACTACAGCCCTGGTTATTACCAAAGTACATGTATATTGAACAAGTTATAATCACAGGAAATCTGAGATTTTGGAGAGTTCAGAAGTACAAAACGCAATGAATGCCATTATTGAACGTTGTATAGTAAGGCCACCATAAATACAACTATTATGCCTGTCAAAATCTTCTTTGTTCATAAACATATCTAGGTTTAGTTGTTAAGTTATAGTTAGTAGTAGCACATTCCTTTTTGTTTTTTGGTTTTTGTTGTTTGGTTTATATATGATTTAATGTCTGATTGTACATTTATTTGTGAATGATTTCATCTCTTTTGGATGGGATGATCAAAGTGTAAATGTACACATGGTCTACCACCAAGCGTGTCTCTTTCTACTGTTTAACATTTACTGTTGCATGTTTGCAGAGAAGTATGATTTAATGTATGTTTGTTATTGCATTTGAATACAGGATGGTATGATCAAAGTGCTACAGCTGTACACATGGCCTATAACCAAGCATGTCTCTTTCTACTGTTTAACATTTACCTTTGCATGTTTGAAGAGAAGTATGATTTTATGTTTGTTTGTGCATTTGAATACAGGATGGTATGATTCAAGTGCTACAGCTGTACACATGGCCTACAACCAGACTTGTCTCACTGTACCAGGGACTACTCAACAAGGTGTGTATGGTACCCATTTATTAGCAAAGACCAGGGGGGAAAAAAAAATTTTATTTTTAAATTAAAATATTTTTTTTTTGGAGGGAGGGGGGGGGGGGGGGGGGCTACTTCTCAAGCTTACCTGCATGAAAATAACACTCTTATATTTGTTTTGCATCGACATGATTGAATGCAGATTTACGGGGGCTCTTTTATGATTTTCTGGGGCTCTTTTCAGCATTTCAGGGGCGTATTCGCCCGGAGCCCCCATGTATTTTTTTCACTGGCAAAGACCATTCATCATGAAATAGATTCAAAATGTATTCAAACTTAAAGGGATCTGGTAACATTGTCCGAATTCTCAAACTTACTTGGAACTCTAGCAGTTCTCACGTATGTCATTGTATTTGTATTACCAATAGAAGCATGGAACAGGTTTGGGTTTTCAAAATTTTGCTTCTGTATAAAGATCTGTATGATTGGGGTGTTCAGATTTATAATTATCTAGTGGATGATTATAACTGGGCAAAGTGAGTGAATTGAGTTAGCAAATATCACTTTGCATTTTTGCACATCACCAACAGATCACAGAAATATATGTTTTATTATAAACCATAAGCCAGTTTTTGCATATGTCAACAATGTTACTAGATCCCTATAATCAGGACTAGCCACAAATTAAATCAAGGAACAATTATGATTTTTAAGAAGATTGATTTCATTTACAGTATTTTCTGGTGTATTATTGAATTGTGTGTCTATACTATATTTAATGTGATACTGTGCAAACCATTAAAGTATATTTTTTTAATACTTTGTATTACCTTAAGTTTCCACATGGATTGAATGTAAGAAATCACATTTTCATGTCAACTAAACACATTGTATGCACTTTGCACACTAAAACACATGAATGTATACAATTTGCATTATTAGATTTATTATCACAGTTTTGTAAGTATCATAAAAAAGAAAAGCATTTTAAATTTCTTGGTTTCTTCTGGGTAATAATCTTTTTTTTTTTAATGAGCACATATACATCATTAGAATAAAGGCATTGGAATAATTAATATTTGAATGTTTTGTTTTACCTTATACAGTGTACAGTGTACTACTCTAATGTTTCACTATTTATAACACTAATAATACTTAAACTGTAGTTTTGGCTAATTGTAGAGTCGCATACCAAGTCCTATTCTTTTTATTCATCTGTATAGAGTTAATATCTGTATCAATAACAAAACCTGACCATAATACATTATAACTTTCAGTACTTATTAATGGATATTGACAAAACTGATCAAATGCCACCTGTATATATTTTGTTCACAATCCTGTTTTACCCAGAATAATATCACAGATTCTCTATAACCCAGTATATGAACAATGGAATTCTGTTCATGAAAAACCTCATTCCAATTACAAATGTATGTCATTTTACTACTAAATCTCTCAGCTAATGTACATGTATGATGAACAATACCGGGATGGCCCATTTTTTTTTGCTCATTGCATTGATATTATATCTCTGGTGAGTTTCCCTATGTTTGAAATTATTATATATAACAAATGAATGCAGTCTTGAATTTATTAACAATAATCAATCAATGCCAAAACCTTTTTGATGATGTACATTCACTTATTCACAACCACTGCACCCACTTGCACCAACTTGCACCATTCAAGTGATTCACTTGCACCAACTTGCACCATTCAAGTGATTCATTAACTTAGCCAACGTCAGTAGGTGATAAAATCAGACATAATTTTCACTTTTTCCACTAGAAAAATAAGTCTTCTTTTCTATGACACCTTCCCCCATTCAGAATGACCTTTTACAATGATTTTGGTGTATGATTGAAGTCTCAAAAATCACTTTGCGACAATGTTTAAGAAGTTAAATGATCAATCAATTTCAATGTATGTACCTGTATGGTATTTGTTGTTATGCAGACGTTAATTCAAATCAAAGAACCTATAAAGGGACCGACCACTCACAAACTGCTATTCCCATACCAATGCTAGAAATTAACCATTTTGCCTTGTGGCCCAGTCGGGCATGTAAAAACAAGATTGTTCAACTTTGAGTGGCCCAAAACCTAAATCTGGTTGCCCCAAACAAAGAAAATCATAGCAAATTCTGTTAAATTTGGTCGCCCGATAGGGCCAGTAGAATTTAGGATCAATGAAATTTGGTGGCCCCGGGTCAGCGGGCCTATGCTAATTTTGAGCATTGCCCATACTGATGGACTGCTATTACCATAGAATATCACAATATAGCCCAGGTGGACAAGTGAAATGTGACAATTTGAACAATTAAGTGGCCCAAAGCTCTGTTGGTCCCAAGCGAGTGGGCCTGTATTAATGTTCAGCCCTGATTTGATGTGTAGTCATCCCCTATACAAAAGTGAAACTGTTTTTTTGCCTGTATGTATAATGTTGTAGGTGTGGGAAGGACAGAGTGAGGATTCTTGGCCCCTCCGTCTGGAGATGCTCAAGTCGTTGCAACGGTTGCTATGCCAACAGAAGAAATGCTTCACGGGCAACGAGCTCCTCCGAGCACTCATCAAGAGTCAGGATGGTAAGCAGTCCATTATTATAAATCTTTTTTCAGTTAAAAGCAGAGGAAAGTTGATCAGACATATTGGATAGAAAATAAGAAGTAAAACTGCCATTTAGAGGAAAGTTGGTTAACCCCTTGGCTACGGGAACTTAGTTGGCTGTGTACAAAGTCTATGGGGATTTCAGAATTTCGAAGGGAAAGGGTTAATCTGGTTTAATTATTTATGTTTTTTTTATCACGTGGGAACAGGCCGGGAACATCTGGGAATGGGCACATGACACGGGCGGATAAACTCCTCAGCTTGTATCTGATTGATAATAATATCAATGTAAAGCATTTAGAGATGATTATCAATCATATTAGGCGCTATACATGACTGTATAAATCAAAACATTATTATTATTGTTCGTATTGAGCAAGGTTGGTTAACTATGGGAACCTGGTCGGCTATGTTCATGGGGATTTCAGAACCTCGAATGGAAAGGGTTAATCTGGTTTAATATTTGTTTCTTTTAATTAGGTGGTAACAGGCCGGAGAACATCTGGGAATGGGCACATGACACGGCGGAGAAGCTCCTTGGCTCTGGCCTGGTCAGACAGATGACCGCTGGTGGACATACACTGGACCTTTCAACATTGGATCATTCAGGTAAAGGACATGTGCATGTATTATATTATGATAATCAAGACCATTTGATTTTGCCATTTTTCCGGCCTAGGTATTTGGGGTATTAAAGGGGCACCAAACGCTGACATTTTTGCTCGCTGCTACTGATATGTCTGTAATTCATGTTACTTCTAGTCCTTTACTTTTCTCTTGGGTATCGCTAAAAATGAAAATAATCAATCTTTTTGAGACCACTAACATTTTTGTTTTGACTGACCACTGGAGGCTGCCATGTTTTCCAACGGGACCGCGTGAAACATCTTAGCATGACAAAAGTGGGTTAGGTAACCACAGTTTTTTAGTCTGCTGAGCTGATGTGGTATTTATATTAATTTCTCTGTGTAAATTAGACATAAAACATCTCAAATATCTGTAAAATTTGTCAGGATTAAAATATGAAGGTTAATAGTTATAATTATATTAAAAAAGAAATAGACATCACTGATAGTTTATTAACAATCATAATAAGTGTTTAATTCTCTTTTACACAAAATAATTTATTTTCAGATGGACTACATTACCACCGTGATGGCTATGGAGACCACATGGAGCTGAGCGATGACGGTGGATACTACTTCCCCAAGGTGACCCTGCACAGCATCCCCCGGACGTCCAGGAACGTGGCCCATAGGGAGTCTCCCACATCTGAAGACACCGAGGGGTCCTACGCGCCAGTTGCTCGGAGACTGGATATGTTGGAGAGATCAAAGAGGAGGGATGGGGAGAAAGAGGAGGAAGATGAGATGAATTCTGAAAGGGTAGGGGACATCGTGGGACAGCCACAGTCGGAAAGGCTGGCAGCATTTGACACAGAGGTTGAAGACATCGTTAGTCGAACCCTGCAGACCATTATAGCAGAGGTGTACAACGATCCCCGTCTGCCACCTCCAGAAGGTAGAGAATTATCGCCAGAAGACAACTCTAGTCGAGGAGAGCTAAAGAAGGAAGAAGATGTCAGTGGTCTCATTAGCAAAGAAAAGACTGATTTACCTTGTGCAGCTGTGCTTGAGAAGTCATCCTCACTTGAAAATACAGACAGGAGTATGGAAAGCGCAAAGGAACAGAATGCAGAACATTCCCTCGATCCCTGCGCACAGGAATTGGGAGAGACCAAGAACAGCCCTCGCAGGACAAACTCTGAATCTGAGACTGTCTCTTCTTCCAGAAGCGGGACTAATTCATCAGAGACTGTGGACAGGAGCGAGGAAAGCAAATCTGATCCGAGTGCAGAATGTTCCCTCGAACCTGGTCCAAAGGAAACGGTAGTGACCAAGAGCAAACCTTACATGGAAAACTCTGAAGCAGAGGCCGCTTCAGCGCCAGCACAACCAGAATATTCAATGTCTGCCGTCCTAGACCAACAGAGGAAGATGCGTCCGCCCCAAACACACAGGTTCTCATCGTACGCAACCGATACGTCCATCTCAGATGGGTCAGAGTACGAGTTCATCCCCACTCCTCGCACATTGAGTCCTGCAGCTACTGCTGGGTTGTGGGGCCGCGATTCCCACCCAGTGCCCTTTGTGGCCGACTCGCAGCAGCTGTACTGCTTCTCCCACATCTACGACCCCATTGCAGAGGAGGGGGAAGGGATGGGGGAGGACAATGTGACATCGAGGGGTCCATCATCCAAGTTCTTCCAGCGCACTCTGGACACCCTGGACACGAGCTACACGCCCAAGCTCCTGGTCACCATCATCGGCTCTCGTCACGACAGACCCTCCAAGGATTTCATCAATCAGTTGGGTGATGAGTCTCTCATCGTGCGGGAAGCATCTTGCATCAAGCGCCTATGCAGGGCATGCTTTAGACCGTAGCCCTTTGCCCGCGAGATATCATAATAATTCCCTCAGACTTAAATACATGGAACAGTAAATAGGATCTCTAGGTTCTTCTTGGAATTGGAATTGGATTTGGGTTTGCTACTTTACTTATTATATTGCATGAAATTAACTATTAAACAATGTTATAAGATGTTCAGATTCTATTTTCCTTTTTTTTAAATCAGAAAAACAGTTAGGTATCAGACTGGTTTTGGATATTTCAAAACTTCTTCTGCATGTTAACTACATGTAATCAAAGTTAAACCCATGGCTTTGTTGTCAATATTTTGACTCGGTTCATTTGTTTACATGAAAACTTATTCATGATAAACCAGAATGTTGAGATCTCAGCTTTTGCTAAATATTTTCTAATAATGATGTAAATAGTATACCAGTTCATGCAAATTATGTAAAATACAATTATTCATTACATGCATGTACAATGTACATGTCTATTCTGCCGTACTCTGACAATAGGTAGCAAGTTACATTAGTGTACAGGTAGAGTTTGTGACATTATGCCTTTACATTATCCCTTTACTGTAGTTCATTTCCTTCCTATGTCAACAAAATATCAGTACTAATTTGTCTGACCACTAAATAGTGTTTCTCTTGAATGTGAAACTAGGGAGGGTTATATTTTATTGATATTTTTTGTCAAGAATTGACAAAAGCAAACACAGTTTCTTCTCCCACATACAATGTATGTGACATTCCATCATATTCTTCACACATTTTCACACTTTTTAACCAAATCATGTGTGTAAATGAAAGATTCCGATATAGGTTTATATTCAACAATGTGTTGTCTCCCTGGAATTTATCTTTGTACTAAAAAACTATGTACATGCATGTTCATGGATATTGCATAATCTATTCACTGTAAATGTTGTATATCTTTTTTAATCTTAAGGAAATGCCTTATATTTTCTGTATCTACATTGGATATACATTTATTTATTAAATATTTCTGTCTTGATTATAATTATGACATATATATGTACATGTATGGTGACTGGTGGGTATCCAACCATATTCTATGTATTAATTAAATTTATATTGTCTAGATTAATTATATTGCGAGAACTGACTGTATAAAGCCCAGCGCAGACAGAGCTGACTTGACCCGATACGACTGGTTTTCAGTTGGATCGGCTCTGTGTGCGTTGCCTCACGGCCTTCTATTCAGCCAGTCTGAAGCCAAATCTGGCCCGATTTAACTTGTTGAATCAGCCACAACTGGATCGGACGACTGTGGCTTTCAGTCTGGTCGGGTCGGATCGGGTTGAGTCAGCTCTGTTTGCGGCGGGCTTACGTGTGTAATTTATTTTGAATGATCAGTATTTTAAGTGCAATTCACAGGTTTTTAATATTTATTAAATTGTGCATGAGATGTTGAATATCATGTTTGGTGTGACAATAATGAAATATTAATTAAATTGCATTAAATTTGTATCTACTGTGTAATACATATTTTGTAAATATCTAGCTCTTGTGCCTACTAATTTATACAAAGCAATGAGTAAAATGTCACTTTAAAATGTTTGTCAATACATTTTGATCTACTTTTCCATCATATTCTACTTCTATTATCTATGCATCCATCCATGGTCAATCTACATGTAAGTTGCAACAGGGGAACACAAATTTGGTGACACCCATATTTATACTAATTAACCCGTTGAGGACTGGTCCTGATTATACTTGAGCTTGGGTCTTTGCATGTTATACAAACATCAATTGGTTCTGAACGGGTTAAATCTCATAGCCTTGTTGCAAGTGCCATACAAAGACATTACATAATAATAAACAAATATTCTTGTATATTTATATCAAACGTAGTACTCTCATCATAACCATGTGTACATTTACATGTGGTTTTACGTCTCTCTATTTAAGTCCTTGTTTAATATGCGATTTTAAAATGTGTAAAAATTTGCTTGTGAACAAAACTAATATAATTCATATATATTGTATACTGCCCTGTTTTGTGTTAATTAACATGATTGTACATTTTTGTGTTTTTTTTTAATTATTTACTATTTCACTTTTTTTTAATTATTCATTAAACATTAACTATATAGCTTTGTATAGTTGACCAAATGTAAGGCCATAAAGGCCCTAAAGACCATTTGGATGTGTTATACTGTACAGTATGGCCTTGTACTAGGTGTAACAAAATAACTGTTATGTTTTTAATCCGTAATAACTCAGTCGCTTATGAATGGAATTAAATTAAAACTTCAGACAATGTAAAGGGATACTGTCAAATTTCCTGTGCCAAGTATTATCAGATTTCAACCAGAGAAAGGGTGGCTATTGTCAATTTTAAAAAAAGTAGTGTTACAAAAAACCTGCTTATGAATGGAATCAGGTCGAAATTCCAGAACTTGTAAAGGAACATTGTCAAATTCATCTGTCGAAGTTTGGTTACATAATACTGGCTGTGACAGAGAAATAGACATGACTGTCCAGCGGTCGAGGTCACCTTTTGTGTCGTGCCCTCATTGACCAAGTCTTTTGTAAGGGATGAATCCAACCAAATTGTTGTTTACTCCTTGAAATTGAATGCAGCAATGAATGGGATATATTGCTGTATCTATGGGTGCATTGGGAAGAAGGTCTCAGATTCGAACCCACTTTTTTTTAAATTGACAATAGCCACCCTTTCTCTTGTTGAAATCTGATAAAACTTGGCACAGGAAATTTGACAGTATCCCTTTACATTGTCTGAAGTTTTAATTTAATTCCATTCATAAGCGACCGAGTTATTACGGATTAAAAACATAACAGTTATTTTGTTACACCTAGTATAAACACAAAATGCAATTAGCGCAAATATTATGTATGATTTGAACATTTCTTCAATAACACTACTGCCTCACCGATTATTTATACATTATATTTAATAAGGGATATGCAGTAAACTGCACATACATTAAAAGGTGCCTGATGTTTCACTTATCATGACGTACAATTATCTACTTAAATTATATTTTAAATTGTTAATATGCCAAGGATATTGCTGGTCTCTATGTATGGTACAGGTACATGTGTGTTTTTTAACATTGTGTGCAAATGGGGAGCAAAGGCAGGAGTATTTTTCATCAAAAGATTCCGTTTATAAAAACAAGGAACAATTTATATTTTACTTGGTATTGGATACTGTAGATATGCAAGTACTAATTTTTATTACAGTGAATAAAGATTATATTGTTTGATATAAACAATGTGTGTGCCTATTTTCTATGACAATATGTCATGCATGTTGTTCTTGTATGTATAATATGTAGAACATGTGATTGCCATGAATAAGGCAAGTTTTATTGCACATTACATTTATTTCCCCTATAGAGTACCTAAGTGCAACGGCACAACTATTCTTTGTCATGGGAAATGGTTCTAAACAATGCCAGGTATTTAAAGTAGACATGGGCGTCGATCTGTCATTGATACCCATTCATCAGGGGAGGATGATCTATTCATTCAACCCCCCCTGATGAATAGGTATTACGTAAGTATCGACGCCCATGATAGTAGTCAGAAAGTAGTGACCAACATTTGCTAAAAAGCCAATCATCCATTACTATGTGATAACTTTAGATTGTGACCTCGCCATTTCTGTACTATAGAAAGTAGTAATGAACACAAAATGGTCATACTATAATGCATAATGCACACACAATTTCAATAGTGCACATATTGCATAGACAATGCATGGGTTATAACATTGCTATAACATGTATTCTTCATAGACCCTAGCTAGCCCAGAGTTATTTGGGGGGGGGGGGGGGGCACATCCCCAACTCAAGGATGATGAATATTTAATTTTTGTAAAAAAAACAAACAAAACAAGCATAGCATTATTCAACTCTGTACTGATGAAACAACAGTCAAATCTGCTCGCAAACAAAACAAGCATACATTTATTATATGACAACTGGCAATTTAATAGGAGTGATAAATAATACAGGCTACAGAAATAGAAAGTGTGCTTTATAAAATATTTCATTTTAATATAATCGTGATTTGAAAATCTATAGCAACATACATGTACAAAAGACATTATTCACAGTCTGTTTACTCTATACATGGTTAAACATTGATTATTAAGTAATGCCTTACTTTAATAATAATAATAATAATTCAAGACATAAAATGCACATGTTTTTAAACTATGGTTAACATATTTGTCTGCATGATTATTAGAGTTCATTATATGATTATCAACCAAATCAACATACATGTAGAAAATGGAATTAAGAATATTAAGATATAAAATAGGTGGCAATTTCCAAACGGTGTCAGGACAAACATATTGCCCTTTCAGGCTTTCACTTTTTCAATAGATGTAAAAATAAAAAAAAGGCACATCATTTGACCAAACAAGAAGCACACAAACCTTTGATTTCAACTACATAACAACAGGAATGATGTATGCATGGGGGTGTTTCACAAAGATCCTAAGTGGAACTTAAATACTAAGTTGGACTTAAAATTATGGTTGGCCATTTGTAGGCTTGGAATAAAACATATATTCAAAAGCAAAACAATCTATTATTTGAGACTTCTAACATTGTACATCAATAACTTCAAGGCTCCTTGATAATAACAAGTATTACTGTTTTTATCAAAATGTTACCTTTTAAGATGAAATGTTTCAACAATTACACAAAGAAACTAATGGCTCCCCATAATAGTTAGGTCCAACTTGAGAGTTAAGTTCAACTTTGAATCTTTGTGAAACACCCCTGGTGGAATCGATCATGTATATATCTAGATGATAAAGACCTTGTTCAGAATAGAAACTACTCACAATTATCTGATTTAGATTGATTAATTAGTTTACATTAATTGATTTCTGACCAATCTATTTAGTTTTGTGGTTGAATTTATTCTGATAGTATCACTAACAGTCAATGAAATGTATTTCATGTGAAATTTCTGTTAAGCTTTTAAAAAGCACTAATTTGAATCACTATAATCAGAATCAATGCTCTATCCATTTCATTAAAATACAACATGAACTTTTTAAATCGTTATATGTATAAAGTGATTCAAACATATAGAGAAACTGACCAGAAATATATAATGTGATTGAAAAGGAGCAAAGAAAATGGGATCCAATGGGATTCGAACCCGAGACCTCCGGATTGCTAGACCGGTGCTCTTACCGGCTGAGCTATAAAAAACTCTAGTACGGTGTTCGTCCATGAAACCCCTTAATTTTCATTGCTCGTGTGGTCAGAAGCTATTATACACCTGACATAAACCCGAAGGATAGAAATCAACTTGAGGTTATATATAAAGTATAAGAAAGGGCCGTTAGGGGAAGACAATGGTAGCTCCACATTAGGGCAAATACATTTAGGACAAAACATAAGATACACATTCACAAATTATACGTTTACAAAAACATGTTCACAAAGTTATGTTTACAAAAACATGTTCACAAAAGTTATGTTTACAAAAAAGCAACAGATACAGGCTACAAAACATTGTATCATACAAAATGACAATGCCAGAGGCTTCTTCCTACCACCTTTCACTCGATAATGCCCAGGCACTGTTGCCTTCTACAACTGTTGAGGCGCATTGTGGCGTTTCTTGCTTCATAATAATAATAATAATATTTATTTTACATAGCGCTATACATGCGAGTATCATAATAGTGCTTCACGTTACTACTATTACCCCGGTCAATGGATATACAATCATTCCTGCACACTAAGTGCACATTCTGGTCAGGTTTACATACATGTGGGTGCTACAGCAGGGCTCTACACCAGCACTAGCACTAGCACTTGCCCGCTTGCCCAGGGCAAGTCAAAATTGGTGTCGGGCAAGTAAAATTTCATAAATGGTCTAGTTTGCTTGCCAGATCAAGCAACAAAATAATTGTTCCACTACGAGAGAACATGTTGTATTTTCTAAAACTATAATTACTCAATCTACAGTAATATATTAATTATGTTTAAAAGAATATTCTTTGGTTATAAAAATGATGGAAAGGACAGAAAAAATTAGACCTACGATAAAAAACAAAGTAAGCACTTTATAAATAGAATATGGTAGACTTCAATGTCTACAATTTTTCTATTTAAATAGCTTCTTTTTAAAGAAAAGGCTTATATATATTTCACTAGAAATTAAAGTTATCCTTTCTTTGTGATTGCATTTCCCATAGAGTTAGTACATGGCACACAAGGGGGGTGTTGCATAAAGAGTTGCTAGCAAGTCAGAGAATGCGCTTTAATGCACAAATCTGATTGGCTAAAATTTGCATATTTTCTGAATGCGAAAATTGCAACTCACCTGTACTGAATGGGATAACAGTCCACAGGAACCTGGTGTATCGTGTATTAACCCTATGAGAACCGTATCCCATGAAGGACAGAATATGTGAAAGGTCATGAAGACAAATTATTTCAAGGAAAAAAACGAATGACTGAAAGAATCCTTTGACCTAAAAATGCAAAATATATTATGTCATTATTTTCATTATAAGCACATGAGCTGTTTAAGTGAAGCTTGCATAGTCTACTGGTATGAAACTTATCTAACACAGTTGGACCTAATACAACTGGGCATTCTCTACGAAAGCGTTCCCACGAATGTGCATGCATGACTTAAAGAATCCGGATGCTCTATAAGAATTGAATAGAGCATCGCATCTTTTAGTCTTGCATGGCAAGTCGTGGTAGAGAATGCCCACAACTGTACACATTGCCTGGCAAGCCATGCATATCTACCGATCGCACAAGATTTCATAAGTTTGCTGGGGAATAAGAAGGGGCTTGGAGTGATGCAAGAGTTCTACGGGCGAGCTACATTCTCCGGTGAAAATAAGTGTGAGGGAGACGACCCGAGGCCAAACGGCCTTGCGCTCAGATCAACTCGACGTAGTTCGCTGGGAAGAGACCGTTCCTTCCGTCGGGGCTCGTTCCCCGCCACCATCCTGCGTCAATCTCTTCGATGTCCGTGATGATTTCGTCGACGTCGAAGGATATCTCTGTGTCGTCCTCCGCCTGGTAGTCGTACAGTGTTCTCGCACTCGGCTGCGGCTCTCCACCTTGACCCTGGAATGCTTCTGAATTTTGATCATTTTGTTTGGGGTGTTTTTAGGGTGGGGGAAAATAAGGGTAAGAAATTAATAAATTGAAGGCAAGAACCAAAATAATGACAATTCAATTAGACTTTGTGGGACACAATATCAGGCAGGGCTCTCCCTTTAGCTTTCCTTTCAGGTGGCCAAAATTACACATCCGATATACTCTTGCCATAGATTTGTGTGTTGTAGATCTTAATTTGTTGGTGGCCAATATAGAGTTTCTAGCCTGTTTCTAGTGGCCAAATGATATTTCAGTTGGCCATTGGCACGCGGTCTACTGCTAAAGGGCGAGCCCTGTCAGGTGAGGTAGACCTAAATAAACAAATTGGGATATCTATTAGCCAAAGTAAAAAGGAAAAATGAAGGTGAGGAAAACTCATATATTTCAGATATATAATGAGGGTTGTTTAACCCGTTCAGGACTGGTCCCAACAATATCAGGCTTTTGTCTATGGAGAATACATGTTGTAGCAAAATCAGTCCGTCCTGAACAGGTTAATAGGCATCGGTAAAACAGGTGTTTATAGCAATGCAGGTAGAATCAGCATCTCATCATCTCCAACATCCTGAAAGGATATGTTATTTGGGGCAAGGCTACGACTTGTTTTTATTTTCTGGTGGCCTAGTCTGGAAAGTAAAACATATGCTCATCAAATGTTCTAACCAGAAACCAGAAGGAATATGATTAAAGATGTCTTTTAATTTTGGTTGGCTACTGGAGCAAGTGAAATTTGACATTGATCAATAACATTTTGGTGGCCCGCAGCTCGATTTTAGTAGCACAAGGCTAATGTTCGTTTTTAGTTCTGCTGAATAAGAGAGAGACAGACAGACAGAGAGAGGGGCTGTATAGGGGCTGAAGAGTCTAATAGACATCCTACCTTGGTTTCCATACAACTCTTCTCCAGACTCTTCTTGTGGGTAGGACTCGGCCGAGGGGGCCGGGGGCTCCGCCCCATAGGGGTCTGATGCGGGAGGGGGCTGCCTTGGTTGGTCGTAGGGATCGGGCTGGGCCTCCTCCTCCTCTTCCTCCTGCTGGTAATAAGCATCCTGGGCCTGTGGCTCTGGGGGGTAGTCCGCTGGTTCTGGATCTGCATTTGATCAAAATGACATTAAGAGTTATTAAGAGTTGATTGGCTCAAATGCATGTTATTTTCAGACTTGTGTTTAATTGTAACTCTTTATGCAATACCCTCCTGGATCTGCATTGCATCAAATTGGTATTTTGCTTTTATATTTTCAAGTAAATCCTTTTAAAATTCCTTTTCAGTTATATATCGTTGGGTGAGCGTGAGAAGGGCTTTAAGTCAATTTTGTTTCTTTTTTATTTATATATCATTGGGTGAGATTGAGAAGGGCATTAAGTTGATTTTTTTGCCAAATTGAGTTACGCATATCTATGTAATGCGAATGGCCAGACAGTTCTTATGTCAAATTTTCTGAATACTCGTCAAACATAAAATAGAACAACATTTGGATTGTACATAGCTTCTAACTCTAAACATGATTTTCTCAGAAGTACAAAAGCCAAGATAATAATTCTCCTAGCCCTTCGAGATTTCGGCGACTAAGCACTATACAAAAATGGACAAATAATGATTCTCATCAAGTGTACCATTTGCAGGCTCTGGTTCCTGAATTGGTTCTGGAATAGGTTCTGGCTCTTGCTGTGGCTCAGGCTCTGGCTCTGGTTCTGGAATGGGCAATTGTGGTCTGACAGCAGGGGTCCTGGCAGCGGGAAGGGTCGGGGGAGCCTCCGCTACGGCTGGCTCCTGGGAATCCGTCTTGTCCCTCTGCGCAATCATCTCGGCCATTTCCTGCAAGCACAGGCGCAGCAATTATAGTACAGTCAAAACTTTGCACAGTAACTATATACGAAGTGGCTACAAAAAGTGGCCATTGTAAACGGGTGACCTCTATCATCTCTGCTATATCATGCGTGTGCAGGTGAACAAATTATAGTACAGTAGTCTCTGGTTCACAGAGCAACATTACAAGGGGTACACCTGTTAAAGGGGTAGGATTTAACCAAACAATTCTTGTTTCTTATGGACATTTTCACCACTTAGTCAGGTACACCTTTTACAGGGGTCTTATATTCCTTGCAAAAGACTAACCAATACTGTACAGTCAAACCTGTGTATAGTGACTACTGATGGGAAACAAAAAAGTGGCCCTTGTAAACAGGTGACCTCTATAGACAGGTTCTATGACATTGTTTGTCTCTGCCAGGTATCACTTTTGGTGGCCCCTAAAGATAGATTGGCTGCTATAGACAGGTGGCCCCTTAGGCAGGTCTGACTGTATCATCCTGTAGTGCTCTAGTATAGCAGCTTAATTAGAATGCTCCACAGGGAGTTGAGACAGTGCACATGATAACTGTACCTTATGACCATGGGAAATAATGTACCTTTTTTGCCTTGTTGCCAAGTCAGGCAAGTATTGTAACAATAGGATTTTTCAAATTCTAGTGACCCCAAAAACAAAGGAACATTACAAATTATGATATACATGTATTTGGTTGCCCATTCTGGCCAGTGGGATTAAGTAACAAAGAAATTTGGTGGCCCGAAGGTAAATTTTAACCTGTTCCCTTCGCGATTATGAAATGCCCATATACTTTGTACATAGCCCAGCCCACCCGGTTCCAGTAAGCAACGGGTTAATAGCCCTTGGCCAGCGGGCCTCTGCTAATGTTGAGTACTTCAGTACACCATGGCGTAGAACTCACCCTTTTTCTCGCTTCTGCGTCCCCTGAACTTCTTGTAGGAGACGCATGTACCTTTTGCTTCTCCTCCTAGTGTACAGGAATAACAAACAAATGAGAAGGTGAAGGATGCTATTAAAGTCAATTACTCACATACCTCGTTTTCTGTAGCATTTACACTTTAAATATTGGTATTGGTATTACTTTTTTTTCCCAGCCGCACACCATATTAGTTGTATTATTTTCTGTTTGAAATGCGCTTAGAAACATCAGTATGAAGTGCTATATAAATATTATTTTGTTTTATTATTGTATTCTTATTACCAATAGTTGCATTTGAACAGGTTTCAGTTTTTTTAGAATTTCTCTTTCTTAAAAAATTGTTATGATTGAAGTGTTTGGATTTGAAAGCCTCCCCGGGAGACTTTCAACTGTGTACAAAGTCAGTGCAATGAGTTAGCAAATATCGGTTTGCATTTTCACTCATTACTCGGTCATATAACATTCATTTACCATGGAATTTTCACACATCACTCAGTGACCATATCAGATTACAGAAATACACATTTTATCAACCCTTCGTCCGCTTTTGCATCTGTCAACATAGTTACTAAAACGATTAAAGGAGTATTCTCTCACCCAGGTTCTTTGATGTGCCTTGGTCTCTTCGTCCCTTTGCTTCTGTTCCTCCAGCCTGAAATATAAAACAAAGGGTCAACTAGTTGTTTAACATAAGAACATTTATTTGATTTTATTCATTTATTTTCAACATAATCTCATAATCAAAATTATAATAACAATTTACAGAAATGTATTCATTAGGCATATATATAGTTAATTCAGGAATTCACATTATTGATTAAAGTCTCCAATTATGAATGGAAAATAAAAATAGATATCTTTGCAAAGCAGTAACTGAAATAATGACAAAATTCCATTAAATAACATAAGAGATTATGTACGGAACCGTCAATGTTTATTTATATATATTTCTGGTGAGTTCCATTATGTGTTAAATTGACCTTTATGATGTTATCAAGAAAGCCATCAATGGCATGATCACCAGCAAAATTAGCATACCGTAGAACACCATTGTCAAGCACCCCCAAGCACCTATACGCATCTTGCTTTTAAAGACGTTTCCATGAGATTCACCTCCATTATTATCCTCATGAATATTCCTCACCATTATATGCATTCTTGATTAAAGTTTCCCGTTTGGATAGAGAGCGGGCGCTCTTTAAAAGCAAGATGTATATTGGTGCTTGGGGGTGCTTGACGATGGTGTTTTACGGTATGCCCGCTGGCCCCGGGCCACTACAAATAAGCCAAATTTCACTGATACTGCATTCCCTGGGCCTGAATGGGTAACCGGATTAAAGGGATAGTTGAGTTCTGGTCAGGAGAGTACAGTTTTGGTCAAACTGAATTTTAGTAAGCAAAACCTGCACCATTACATTACAAACTAATAGTTATAACTCCACCATGCTCAAAAGGAATACAAAATTACAAATAACTTAGTAAAAAGCCTGCTATCATTAAAAAAGAGCTGTTAAAACTCAAGAGGGCGCTCTCTAAACACTCATCGGTTTCAGCCATTTGAAATAAAATATTGTGCATTTAATGTTTTGTTAAAACAGTGATTAGATAGAGAGATAATCAACAACTATCTAAAAACCTCTTTTGTAAATTTTTGAAAAGAGGAAGCATTTAAAAAAAAATTTAACGGCTGGTTCAAAATTGTTGAATATTTGTGGGGCCCCACATTTATTACAAACAGTTATGTTTATGGATATTTCAGCCATTTCTAAACCGATTTAGATCAAATAAAGTTTATTCTGTCATTAAAATTGTATGCTCTTTCGAATTTGACACTCAGTTTTTCATTATCTCACAAAAAAATATTTTGTGTAGCGTCGTCTATACCAAAACTCAACTATCCCTTTAATATCTAGCCTTGTTTGAGGCATTCTTACCGTCTGCTGTCTATGCCTTTCATCTTGTGTGACAGCTTCTCCTCTCTCTCTCTAGCCTCCTTCTGTTCCCTCGCTACGCGCTCCTGCTCCCTGGACTGTACATCCTGCTGTTTTTTTGACTGCTCATCCTTCACACGGCTCTTCTCATCTTTCTGGAGGGGCAAACAAAATACAAAGCAAACAGTTGGGCATTCGTTTGGCATCCGTTTATGCTATCCGGGCCTTAAGCCACATACATATTACAAACTCAATGGCATAAGTACCTGAGAATTTTGGGCAAGTTATAAACATAAATGTAGATAGAGACCTGTAAGAGTATATCAAACTGACCTCCATCTTTTCCTAAAACTTGTCGCTCCTCTGTGACTTGATTTCCAGTGCCGCATTGGTCTTCTTGAAGACTGACCCAACTGACCCCATCTGCCCAGCATATTTTGCTGTCTGACAAGTAAATATAGAATTCTCTCCCCCAACCGAGCAAGCAATGCAAGAGGATCAAACTGACCTCCATCTTTTCCCAGAACTTGTCGCTCCTCTGTGACTTGATTTCCAGTGCCGCATTGGTCTTCTTGTAGACTGACCCAACTGACCCCATCTGCCCAGCATATTTTGCTGTCTGACAAGTAGATATAGAATTCTCTCCCCCAACCGAGCAAGCAATGCAAGAGGATCAAACTGACCTCCATATTTTCCCAGAACTGGTCACTCCTCTGTGACTTGATTTCCAGTGCCGCATTGGTCTTCTTGAAGACTGACCCAACTGACCCCATCTGCCCAGCATATTTTGCTGTCGGACAAGTAAATATAGGATTCACTTGCCCGACTTGGCAAGCAATAGAAAGAAAGAAAAAAAGTATAACTGACCTCCATCTTATCCCAAAACTTGTCGCTCCTCTGAGACTTGATTTCCATTGCCGCGTTGGTTTTCTTGTAGACTGATCCAACCGGCCCTGTCTGTCCAGCATCTGCCTTTGACGTCTCCTTGTGGAAGCTGTAATTGGACCCTGATGACTTGGAAACGAGCTTGAGGATGGATTCCTCGTCGACATCCTCTTCCGTCCGAGCATTGATCGTCACGTGGGCACCCTGAAGGAATCAACGATGCAAGATATTTATTGCTTGTCAAGTCGGTCAAGTGCATCATGATTTCCCCGAAGTAATCTTAAATACTGTGAATACTTTACCCAATCAGATTGAGGATTTGGTTTTCATAACACCAGGGCCTGATTGCAGAAGGATATGTAATCGATTGTAAGTTGCAATTAATTGCAAGTCGGTAATATTTGCACATTTGAACCAATCACATCTGCGCATTTAGTCACATGATCTGACTTGCAATTAATTGCAACTTTACAATCGATTCCATCTCGGCCGTCGTCTGGCAAAGAGGCGTATCTCGAAAATAGGCCTTATTTTGTTTGTGTGCATATTTGGGGTTTTTGAAGTCAAGATTTTCATTGGGCCAAATTTCAGAAGTGCTCGAGTTTTAGTTTTTGAGATATCGGGGCCCTCTTTACCCGATTGCATAACTATCGTCGTATTTTGTAAGGCAAAAGGGTGTATCTATACATACGCCCCTGTCCGTGGAAATCTTGTTGGTTTCTGCTCGGTATCCGTCTGGCAGAAGGGCGTATCTCGATATACACCCTTCTGCCATACAAAAACGGCGAGTAACAGTCAGACATCAAGTCAGCTCCCCCAAAAATATCATGTCAATGGCATATAAAATTGAACAAAAGGAGGGCGTATATTTAGATACACCCTTCTGCCAAACAAAAATGACCAATCAATTTCATCAATTAGTATGGTAGAAAGGTATCTGTATAGATACGCCTTTCTACCGTACAAATATGGTCAATTTCGTAGTCACATTTGTAAGGCAGAAGGCGTATCTATAGATACGCCCTTCTGCCAGACAATAGCATGACGATACCGGGCGATACTTCCACATATCTAAAGATACGCCCTTTTGCCAAACGATAGCACGACGATACCGGGCGATATTTCCACGTATCTAAAGATACACCCTTCTGCCGTACAAAAGCAACTACGAATTTGTTCAAATTTGTTTGGCAGAAAGGCGTATCTTTTTTTTAATCCTAGAAAAAGAAATATCAAGTTCAGAATCAATTCTAAAATTTTAAAATAATATTTCATGTGTCGGCTTTCAACTAGAATCAACCCCGCAATAAAAATTCTACGTCCAAAGCTTCAACAGAGGGTTGAATATGTCAAACTTCAAAGGCGTTTTTCTCGGTGTTGAGATCCCGGTGCGACACTCGAGATACGCCCTTCTGCCAGACGGCAGCCGATCTGTTTCTGCAAACCCCAAAGGGTGATGCGATAGTTTGACACAAACAAATTTGAGTCATGCTTGGTGAGGATGGAGTCCTTTTCAACGCCCTCTTTTGCCAGAGCATTGATCATCATGTGGGCTAACTGAAGGAAAAAGCAATTCCTCTATTCCCTGAGGTTGTCTGAAATACAGTGACTTTACCCAGAGTCAAAGTATTATTTAGTTTTCATGTCACCAGGAGACGACAACGTGTAACGCAAATAATATTTTGAACCAAATCAATTTGCCACATGCTTTAACGCGGATATTTATTGCACGTTGGCATCATGAAAAAAGGGGCAATTTAATTTTCTGAATAAGCCATGAAAGATGACCTGAAATGCGGACATTATACACATTGAGATGATTTTCTCTAGTTTATCTGAAAGTGATTCTGTAGTTTACCCTGAAGAATTTCCTACTAGTTTCAGGGTAATTTCCTCTTCAAAATCCTCCTCTGTCTGGTTATAATCAACATCTAAGCACGGGATGAAAGAATATGTTGTATAATGATATTACATTTTAATTTAGTATTAAAGCCAGGATAGCAAAACGATTTTAAAGATCTCTGTAATCCGAGTGACCAGTTGAAACCTTGTTTCCATTGAGATCCATAACCGATAATTTGGTTTCTAAAGATGAGGCCATTTATGTCTGAATAAAATTTTTTTGCAAGTACTCCACGTAAGCTAGAACATTAGAATTGAGTCTTCAAAACATCTAATCCAGGTAATAAAGAGCTGACGGTAAGAGTGTTTACAAGTTTGCGACGTCACAAACAGTAACAAAAAAAAAGGTAAGTAAACAAAATTGCCATTTTTATTCTCACCCTAAACAAGTTTGCGACGTCCTGAACATGTCTGGCACAGGTTCCTTTTCTAGAATCAGGTGCACCTTCACCAATCTGAAAGAAAAGAAGGGATAAAACGAAGAACATTAAATGTCAAAGAGAGAAACGGGTATATGAAGTTTATGTTTATGCATGCCCCATAAGAAAAAAAATATGGAAAGAAAATAATAATAATGATAATATAGAGCACTTATAATGCGCCATGACTCTAGTACACTATTATCAGGTGCAAAGAAGAAAAATACAGAAACACCATACATATAAAATGTGTTATATATGTGAAACCAGAAGTAGCACAATGTATGGGAAATGGAACCCACTATCTTCTTTTTGGAAAATAAAAGACATTTCATAATTTCATTTGAAAATTTGATTATTTCAAACAGAGAGAAACTGAGCAGGAAAAATATAATATAAATTAAAATGAACAAAGAAAATAGGGTTCCCCTGGGATTTGAATCCAAGACCTGCGAATTGCTAGGGCGGTGCTCCACTGACTGAGCTAGAAAGCCCATCTGAGGGTTGATTATGTGGATTTCCAGGAGATTAATTAGTACATTTTAATAAGACAGTAGATTCTATCAACAATAGTTTGTTAAAAAAAAAAAAAATGGTTTATTACCTGAATTGTATTTACTGTGCAATTAAGTTTTTTTTCTAAAATACTTTAATACATAGTTACATCAACGCTCGAAATTGGCGTAGGCCCGATGGCCCGGGGCCAGTAAAAGTTGCGGTCGGGCCAGTAAAAACATGAAAATGCCAAAGTTTGGTGGCCCGATCGGGCCACCAAATGTTTAAACCATAAGAAGACAACATCAAGGAATATGAATCTCAAGTTTGACACCTCTTAAAAACACTTTAATTGTGATTTAAATATTTGCAAGAAATGAAAAGGACGGACATAAAAAGTCGCAAGCGCACTTGCGCTAGTTGAATTAATCCTTATTTATGCCTACAAATATGTGCTATTTCCTCATATGAACACTCTCCCTTGAATTATCTACTTCTTGCATGATAAATCATGGTAAAATTAAACAACATCCAGAGGTGTGTAATGACTAAAAGTAAAAGCATATGCTTATGCTGTTTTCTTAATTTCCCACACACCCCCTGGAAGCCTTTGCAACATGTAGAATATAAACATAGAACAACCAATCCACAGAGGGAGTATGTGTGCATACTAAGACCTATCAAAACACATGTCTAACTTTTCACATTCATTCATATTGCAAAGTGCAGTGTGCTTGCCTTTGCGATACCTTCCGCGATACCGTCAATAAAGGGGAATAATTTCATCTTTCGGATCATTATTCATATTTTTGAAGGTATTAGAAAGAATCATTTTTACAAGGTAGAGACTTGTGACTACTTGGAATTATTTTAGCTTGTAAAATAACAAAGATTTAAGTGATTTCATTTCCCGATTTGAAAAGTTATCTTAGGCCTATGCTCAGTCCCATGTGTGTTTTTTTGTGTTGGAGATTTTATGGACCATAAAATAACAAAATCGTACATGGAAAAGAGCTTAGTTTCATCAGTTGATGACTCTTAGATAAAACTGCTCGATTCTAGGTTTTGTTTTGTTTATTCAGTGATGGATTTCTTTAATGATGGTGGTAATTTTAACACATAACTTCCATAATTTACCAATTAATGACCAAGTAGTCATGACCATTGTTTTTCTTTGTTTGTAAATTTTATTTTCGGGCCACCAGAAAAAAAGATAATTTCGAGCATTGGAATACAGTAACAAATGAGGCTAAACATTGCCCAGTACCCTGAAACTATGAATATGGTTATTGTTTTAATTTTACTTTTGTTTTTCCTTATTTTTTTCGGGCCAGTAGATTTTGGTTTCGGGCCACCAAAATTGGAAAAATACTAATTTTACTGGCCCGACCGGGCCACCAGCAAAAAAAGTTAATTTCGAGGGTTGGTTACATGTATTAGAATTACTGCTAGAATGTACTGCTATAATATTATAATTTCCAGTCACTAAATACATGCCACACCAGGGCCCATATTCATAAAAACCACATTAGCTTAAATAGTAGGATAGTAAACATGATTTAGATGCTAGGGCTAAGTCATGAATTATTGTTATCTGGCTGAGCGCTTGAATACATATAACAGTTAACCCTAGTTGGCAACTTAAAGGCATATATGCGTGGGTTATTAGACGCGTGGATCCATCTTGCGCACTTTTACGCACGGTACGTAATCCCCATTGGCTCAGTTATAAGTAGCGATCGCAAACTGTCCCACTTCCGAATACCCGAGTCAAAAATGCATCAAAAATAGTCGCGTTCGGAATGTTTGTACTAGTCGAATGGAGATCCATCAGAGATGTTTACGAGCGTAAATATCACGTAACACGCTTAACCGCAACCGACTTCAAAGTGCCGCCGTTTGATGCCTAGGTGACAGCGTGAGAAATTTGTTTGCTGCATACAATTTCATAAGAAGGCCTTTGTTCAGATATTTCGAAGCACCTCTCTTCGATCGATCCAACACATATCGTGAGTTTACCTCGAGAGATTACGGTGGAGTCGAGTTGGAATTTGCTGACTACCCTTTATAACCCACGCATATATGCCTTTAAAGGATCTCTTGTTGCATACCAAACCCTATCTATCACCTAAATTAAACCTGGAATGGAACCAAGCTAGTATGGTTTTATGAATATGGGGCCAGGTTTCCATCTTCTTAAGCAAAGTTGGCTCACCCAGTTGACGAAGACATTCTTGGGTAGGTTTGTGTTAGGATCGGTGACTCTGAGGAAAGCATACTGGATCTTGGAGCTGCTCAGGGAGTCCACCATTCCCTCAATACCATCATCTGCAGGAACAAATAAACGTTTTACATTTTGTATTGCAAGAAGTCATAGTACTTACTAAACGTTAAAACAGTCTGATTAACCCCCCCCCCCCCCCCCCCCAGAAAAAAGTAGCCTTCATTAATTTTCACATACAGTAGTAGGCTTCATAACCAATTCCTGTTATCAATTCAATTTCAATTTATTCTTGCTTCCAACAAAACATTACAAATGAATAATGATAATTTGCACAAAATAGGGATATACATATTGGAAACAAGAGGGGTCCACTAAAAAGCATTTGCTTGTACAATTGTGGACCCCTCAATTTATATTATCATAATCCATTTCAAAATTTGAATTTTAGAAAGTTAACCAGTACTTAACATTCAAAATGTTGATTACATGTACCTCTCCCCCCTCCCCCCCCCCAAAAAAAAACTTTCATTAAATTTCATAATGTAGGCTTCATATTATAACTACCACAGGACATTCCTTTTATAATCAAATACCCTATCAAGTTGTATAATTCAGCAAGTTTTCCAGTACTATCCATTCAACCATTTGATAATCATCGAGTCAGTCAGTTTGAAAATCTAGTTGACTGAGAAGTGAGAACAGGGCTCTAAAAAAAAATTGTTTTTTCACTTGCCCAGTCGGTTAGGTTTGTAAGAAAATAGCTCTCCCCAAAACATACTTTGTTAGCGCACATTTGGTTCATCAAAAATAAAAATCATTTAATTTGTCACCGTCATCAAGAACACTTTTATGGAGACTATGTGAATTACAAAATTAGCACGTTGAGTGTCAGGGATTTCAAAGCTCTACGGCATTTGAGTGTATTGTGTTGTTCAAAAATGTGAGCTTGGCACTCTAGGAGTTAAAAAAGCTTTCAAGAGTAACACATTGCTGTCAATATTTTCCTAAATATTCCTTCTATTTCATCCACCCAATCCTAATAATTTGAATCTAGAATACTTGCCCAGGGGGTGTTTCACAAAGATCCTAAGTTGAACTTAACTCTCAGTTGGACTTGAAAATTATGGAAAGCCGTTAGTTTCTTCAAATCGTTTGTTATTAAAGGCATAAAATGTTGATTCAAATCATTAATACTTTCTATTATCAAGGAGATTTTATGTTCTTGATGTAAAAATTATGAACAGTTTAAAAGAATATATTCTATTCCAAGGCTACACTTGGCTTACCATAATTTTAAAGTCCTACTTAGAGTTAAGTTCAACTTAGGATCTTTGTGAAACACCCCCCAGGTGTTTGGGCAAGTGACTTCAAATTCTACACTTGGCCTTCACTGATTCTTCACTTCAGGCAAGTGGGTTTGTAGAACCTTGTTGAGAGAACAGGTTTACACAATTTATGAAATTTATATATTTTTGGTTAGCCCTAAGCAACATTTTACTGGTCCAGGGGGTGTTTCACACAGATGAACTTAACTCTATACAGTTGGACCTAACAATTATGGAGAGCCATTTATTTCTTTGCAAAATTGTTGAAACAGTTCTTTTGAAATGCATGTACATTTTGATGAAATCAGGGGGTGTATTCTGAAAACGATATGTTTATTGTATCTATGTCACTAAAGTATGTTTTAGCAAATCGCTGTTCCTTAAGTACAGTTTCAGAATACCGATTTGGCTAAAATATTTCAGTGACATAGATACAAAAGATTTGAGCTTAAAATCATTTTCAGAATACATCTATTTATTATTATCAAGATGCCTTGAAATAGTTGATACATTTTGTTGTTGGAAGTCTTAAATACTTGTATTGTTTTGCTTTTGAATATGTTTTATTCCAGGGCTACAAATGGCTTTTCATAAATGCTAGGTCCAACTAATAGAGTTTGAAGTTCAACTAAGGATCTTTGTGAAACACCCCCCTGGCCCCTGGGCCTTGGCCAGTGCTAGAGTCATGCCCTACATACCTCCTGAGTCGACCACCTTCAGATCATTTGTCTTGCCTTCGTATCCATACACAACCCTGTGGAAAATATTGTTAAAATGAGAGACAATGAATATTTATAAGTTATATCTTATGATCAATATATCCACGAATTAAAGAAGAAAAAGAAGCGTACTAAGTATATATTAGACTACAAATATTGAGACATAAATGTCATAATGGATAAATTGGGGATCCATTTCTTGCCAAGCCAAGCCCAAGCCTTCACAGAGCCGAGAAGTATGTAGGCTGAACATTGCTAAACAACTCACAGACACAGCAGGTCAGCATCATAACCATTGATAACATACTTCATAGCTCATTTTCAAGAAAAGTGTCTCCATATATTAGAGGACATCAGAGTCTATTCTGCAGACGTACAGCAGATCGATCACCTATGAGTCGTTACTATTTAAATTGGTAGAGCCTAGCTAGGCTAGAGGCACCAGCTGTCCTCGCCTATACTGTTCGTGCATATTATATGTACGTACATAATCGCATTGCGCGAGTGCATATTTTTTTCGAGCGGCATGCCATGCAGTGTACATCGATTGCGCGAGGGGTATTTGCAAATGAATGAGTCAATTACTACGTCTGGGCCACACCGCGCGGGAACAAAGGACACGGATATTGGGTCAGATGGGATTATCTATCAATTTTCAAAAGCTATTATCTCGTAAATGCATAAACCAATTTTACTCAAACTTTGGGCATTGAATATCGACAAGCACTTCTTGACACATGTGAAATTGTAATACATTACAAGCAAGAGAAAAGGAGATAATTACGTAGTTTGTCATGTGGTGTAACTACTAACATACAGAGTATTTTACACATGACAGAACATGTATGGCTAGAGTAGAGGCTTATGACTTGTCATGATTCTTTGACTTCAACTTCAAGTTATGAACCATTTTGTCTTTGGACTTTGACTAGCATTTTCCCATTTCCCGCGAGTCTCGAAGTCTAAATGCCAGGCCCACTACCATACCAAAAGCCAGAATAAGGACAAGTTGTTTAGAACCATTATTCTGTATAACAAAAGGATGTGCAATCGGTACTCAAAGAGGAAGTTCATTGGCACCTGGACTGTCTACCCGGAAGTGCGATCCAGGCGCAGGCCCTCACGACTCCCGATAACAAGCGCGAGCAGTTGCACTCCGCGAATCATACGGCCACTTTCCCGAGGAGCGGCGGGCGACAGGCCCCCTACACGCCCTGTCTCGCCGGTGTAACGCATCCAAATTTCGTTTCCGCAAACGTTCGCACCTGTTAATCGCCTATAATTGCACCTCTTGGGTCACTGCTGGGCTGAGAATACTCACCAATTCGTTTCTGTCTTGTCATTGCAGACATCTTTGAAGGCGCTCATAAGGGCATCTCGGTGTTTCACGAAACTAATCGACATCTTGGCCTAATAATACTGTAAAAACGATATAAATGTGGGCCGCAGCACACAACACTACATTGTAATGCTGCGCTATACGGGAACAATGTGGGACAGTACAAAAAAAGTTTGTCAAAATTTCACACAAAATTCTTATCTTAAATTCAACAAAATCAATCATGACTGGCCCTAAAAATGATACAAGTGTTATATGAACTTACCAAAATGGTCCAAATTATTCTTCAAATGTCGAAAAAATGGAAAATCTGCAGTTTTGGAAAATAAAAAGACTGAGAAAATCTCAGTCGTGATCCCTCTCGAAAGTGTTGCTGCTATCTGGATGACTGTCATGTATTTCCCGCAAGCTTCCCACACCACACGTGTTATCGTATCCGAATTCTGACACGGCGTATCCGAATTCTGATACGGCGTATCCGAAATCGGATACGGCGGGCATGCTTGCAGATCGCGAGTTGGCTTGTTTTGGACAATAATAAGCGGCCTCCGCATGTTGCGGGCGGGCTTTCTTTGTTTACGATGGGACATCGAGCAGGAAGAGAAAGAAATGGAACTTATATGACGATTTTTGTAAGTATGACTTATCATTTTGAAAATGAAATTTTGTACAATAAATCATAAAATCAGCTTCAATCTAGGTATGCAATTTTTTACTTTAGATATGCTGTTCTTTTCTCTCTGTTTGTAGTTCAAATTGTGTCCCGTAGATTTTTACCACTGTGAGCAGTAAATGGTCCTATCAGGACCATTTACAATACATTGTAGATGTGGGCCGCAGTCGATATTTTACGTTTTCCTTGTTTTGGCTGTACAACCAGTGGACATAGCTGGCGCTCTAGCTCAACTTGAAAAAACAAACTTGATAGATAGATATTTTATTTTGGTCTTCAAACATAAACATGTTGTAAAGAAATGAGTCATCCATTGGCAAATGGCAAGAGAAGGCAATAATAACAATAATGTACTTCATTACAATTATAACAATTTATATAAACATCTAAAAACATTTACTTGTAGGCATGATCACTGCAGTGTTGTATGACTCGAGGCCGAGTCCTTGGTCCTCCGAGACCGGAGTCCGAGGCCGGCATTGC